>CAJYYF030000119.1:590000-592500 GCA_913789895.3 Seladonia tumulorum | reverse complement strand
GCTGAGGACTTGCTCAAGGTCCTCAGCTGTTTCGGTTTCAATTAGAATTCCGGAATTCCCGATTTTTCGCAGGTTCCGTATTTTGATTTTCTCTTCCGTCGGGTTTATACAATCCGACAGAGTCTTTCTTGTTTCATCGCTGCTCTTGATGTTGCTGCCCTTTGCAGGGTAGATGGCGGCGGTTGGCTTAGACTTCATTAAGAGAGTCTTTTTTGCCACTTGCGTCGTTGATCTGTTTGCTTTAATGATTTCGGAGTACAGTCGCGGTTTGGGGGACGGTGCCTCCTGGCCGCTACTTTTCTCCGACATTAGCTTGTCTATTTTGGTAGATAATTCATCTACTTTAGCCTGTACGGCCAACTGTGCCTTTAATTCTTTATTTTCTTTAATCAGTTCAACATTGAATCTGACCGTCTCCATATTGACTTCGTCCCATTCGTTTTCCATGGTCTCTAGGAGTTTCTCTCCCTCCTCTAACTTGGACTTCGTGAGTCCCAGAGATTCGAGGAACCTCCTCAGTCTCTCTGCATTGGAAATGATCTCTGTACAGGTTATGCCTTCAATTTGCTTATGGGCGACTTCGTCGCCATAGCCTATATTGTCCTCTTTGATTTGTTTGGCCTTGTGTGACTCATTGCATGAGTCACCAGAGCCAGTGTTCTTATTCCTATTTTTGCCTTTCTTTTTAGGCTGTTTTTCTGCTTAGGTGGTCCTATTTTTTTTTAAAGCACTACGCCGCTGGAACTCCTTTGAATATGCGTACAAATTCTAAAGCACTACGTCGCTGGAAATTCTTTGAATAAGCGCACAAAGTTTAAAGCACTACGCCGCTGGCACGTAATGAAAAAATAAAAAAAGGGACAGAGGGAATCTCGTTAATCCAAAAACTAATTGCGCAGAGATGTTCAGGGATACACTACCTAACACTACAGAGAAAGATTATCAACCGCCGTTTACCCGCGAAACTGTTAGAACCGAAATACGTCCAGACAAGAACCAAAACCGCCAATTATTTGCTATTAACTCGGTAAATACGCGTCGTAGCGAATTTTTCATAGGGATCAATATTGTTTCAAACAATCTATTTTACAAGGATATCATATTAAAAATCGTCTTGGACCTCTAGGAAAAAAGTTTACTCTTGGCGGTGGGACTTAGAAAAATTTTTGTTCGGTGATGATTAATGATAAGTTGGATATTTTGTGTAAAATAATGTAGAAATGTTAAAATATATTATATTTTACAAAAAAAATTTTCATACTTTTTCGGCTCTAAGTTCCAACAGCCCCGCCGGCAGGTCTGTTGCCGCGGCGGTTTACCGCCATAAGCGTGCGTGCTATTGACCGTGCGGCGCCGGCGTCCTTCCCGGCCGTTCGGTATCTATAAGAGAGTCGACGGTTCGGTCGAGTCGGTCGGTTCAGCGCGCGTCTGTGGCTATGTTACGATCTCGGTCGAGCAGCAGTTACGGGCGCCTCGAGACTTCGGTCTTGACTGTTCTGTACCGTACTTCGTATCGAACTATTCTCTACACAGCATTGCCACGGGTCGGTGTCTAAGACCGAATGGCCCTTATGTGGCGAGCCTCCCTAGTGGAGGTTGGTGACTTGTATTCACTTTGGTGTATACTCGTACTAACTGAGCATCAACTCTTAATCCGAGCGATTTAAGAAGAAAAATAGAGTATAGAGAAAACAGAGAAATGTCTTTTAAAAGACATAGAAATATACAAAGAGAAATGCAGCAAAAATGTTTGCATAGAGGATAGAGAAAAATTCGTCAAGTATAACGGTGTTCCATATCTTTTGCTCAGCGCGAGCGGTAGAGCATGGCACGTCAACAAAGTCCAGCATGCGTCCTGTCCGCGCTTCCTCGGCACTTGTGTCGATTTGGTTGTCCAGCGCAGTGGTTACGTGCTTTAGAGACTCATGTTCGAGCTATACGCGCTTCTGATCGAACCAACCAGTTATATTTGAATCGAATGTATGAAAATTGTTTCAAAAAGGAATTTAAAAGGAATTTGAAACTATACTAGTAATTCATTCAAGGAACTTTAGAAGGAAGTTTGAATTACTAGCAAAACACGAAATGAGAGAAGAGAGAGGAGAAACCGAGAACGCAAAGGTATATTTGAAAAGGAATTTGTTCGAGGTTGATTGGAAAGAAAAAAGTGTCGTCGACCTGTCTCGAAAAGAGCTGGCGACGAAGACATTCGAAAAGAACGACAAAAATTGTCGAAGCTCCCTGGTTGATCCTGCCAGTAGTCATATGCTTGTCTCAAAGATTAAGCCATGCATGTCTCAGTACATGCCGCATTAAGGTGAAACCGCGAATGGCTCATTAAATCAGTTATGGTTTCTTAGATCGTACCCACATTTACTTGGATAACTGTGGTAATTCTAGAGCTAATACATGCAAAACAGAGTTCCGACCAGAGATGGTAGGAACGCTTTTATTAGATCAAAACCAATCGGTGTCGGGCGTCTTCGCTCGTCCATCGTTT
>CAJYYF030000119.1:545000-587500 GCA_913789895.3 Seladonia tumulorum | reverse complement strand
AACGAAGTTTAAATCAAATCAAGACGTGTAAAAGAGAAAATGTTTATTAATACTTATAATACAGTAGCTAAAAGAGGGAAAAGTACATATGGAAAAAAAATTGTAATCGTGAAATATACATTAGAGATAACTTAAAGATCGAGAGTATAATGTATAGCGGGATGCGGCGAGCCAGGCGTTAGCGGCGCGTATAGCGGGTCGCGGCATAACAGGCGTAGCTCGATCACCGGTATTTGCCGACAAGATGGCGGACCGCTCTCGAACACGTGGCCGCTGCAATTTTTATTAATAATACGCTTATTAGACAATACTTGGTAGCCAAAATGTAAACGTGGCGTTTTTTCACAAAAGGACAAAATTTCTGGTTGGATAAAACGGTCTCAAAAACGTCTGATTTAAGATATTTTCTCAGTCAGTAAAAAATCAAAAAGTGGCCAGTGGGCAACGTAGAAGTCATGTGTGGACTCACGAAAATGAAAACGTTTCGGAAAAATTCGAAAAAATAAAAACAGGCGAAGGCAAACAAGATTAGCCGAATACAAGTATATAAGTAAAAGGGAGCACAGGTAAAGCCGTTGGAAGCGTTGAACTCGGTAAGAATTTAGAAAGAAATTTTGTATCTTGGTATGAAAAAACGCACACGGAGGTCACAAGTAAAATTAACATAATATACACACGATAGGAAAGAGTCAAACGAGCAAGGCAAAACGACTTTGAGATATAAACGCCTCGGTCAAACCGTTACTCTTAATAATAAGCGGCGGGCAACGCGCCCTGGGGTTATTGGAGTTCAACCAGACCGAGACAAAGAGTCTTCCGAGTGGCTAGGAGGGGGGCAACAATAGAGTGGGGATAGAGCGAGACCTCTGCGAAGGTAGAAGTCAAAATTCGAATCAGATCGGTTTGAAACTTCGAATAGTTAAAACAGAGCTAGAGTATTACAGAAAATTATCGTTGCGAAAATTTCGGTTAACGAGTTTAATTTAGTGAGAGTCTATTGATGTGTATTTTGTGCGTTAGATAGTTAATATAGTTTGTTAGATATTTAGTTATAGTGATAGATATATAGAGTGAGCAGTGTTAAAGCTAAGGGTACAAGTAAAGAACAATAGGATAAAATAGTTAGAAATTAAGGGTTTATCCACCCCAACAGGGGCGTGCGACAAGTGATAAGGGAGAAGATTAAAGATAAATTAGATTAGTATTAGATAAGCGATAAGTATACGTTAGTGTAGTTGGTGTGTGTTAGTGTGAGAGTTAGTTAGTTAATAGTTAGTTAGTAAGTTAGTAGTGCTAGTAATAGAAATTAGAGAGAAAGAGACAATGATACAGTAGTGTAAGCAAGATAGAAAAATCTCAAAGTGCTCGGATAGACGTGTAACTTTATACGAAGATATTTCCGAGGGTGGGGAGCAATCCAGGGTCTAACGGAGAAGTATTCTCCCCCTGTAAACAAATTGCGGAAATACCCACCGGTTGATGAGATATTGATAGGAGGGGGTACAACCCTTGACCCTTCGTGAATAGGTGTACGAGAGATATAGAGTGGTCGGGTCTGAGTACACGAGCATCCGTATCCCGAACCGACAACAGGACTCTTAGATTACCCATATACAGGGTGTTTCAAAAGAAATTCAGAAAATAAATTTATTCTGAGTGCATGGGTGTGTGTGGGGGGGGGGAATACAAGGGTAAAGGGGTGATAGGGGAACAATTGTTCCCCTCCCTGCAGAAAAAATCCTCCTCCCCCCCGTTTTCGAGAAAAAGCCCCCCGCGAGGCGAAGGGGCGGTTTTTTCCAAAAACTGACCACGGGCCGAGGGTAAGGGTGAATAAGGGCTATTCAACCGAAACAAAAAAAGTGGGGGTTAACTGGGAAAATCCCCGCCTCCCCTCTGGGATTTTTTGTAAAGGGTCACTTAGTGGAATTTTCGCTAGTGATATAGAGAGAGAGGCTGACCCCGATATAGATTAGGTAGCTTATATCCGTGATATTAGTGCAAACTTTGACTCGGAACTTAATATAAAGTATGAGGAAGGTCGAGTGCCGAATTAGGTATTGATAATTGCGTTTTAAAAATTGCGTTTTAGGATTAGAGCATCGGCGTATAAAATTAAGATAGAGGTAGACAAACTGCGGACAACTGTAATAGGATAAGGGCGAAGATATCGAAAATTAAAAGCAGGAAATATTGATACAAAAAAAGGTCTCCACTGGTCACCACGTGAGGACAATTTCAGATACTCCCTCACAGAGGACGCAACCCAATCAACAACCAAGCGCAGCGTTGTATCAAAAACCGCTCAGTTATTTGATCCGCTGGGATGGCTGGCACCGGTGACCGTGCGAGCGAATATATCTATCCAATCCACGTGGCTGCTGGGTCTGGATTGGGATGAGCCACTTCCTGCATCTCTGGCGGAGGACTGGGCGTCATTCTGCGCCGAGCTGAAGTTGCTCGAACAAGCAAGGGTACCTCGACCGTTGTCTCTAAGCCCACATCCCACTCAGAGGGAAATCCATGGCTTCTCAGACGCCTCGGAGCGAGCCTATGCTGCAGTAATTTACTTGCGAACAAAGAGCAAGGACGGACACTGGGAAGTCGCACTAGTCACCGCAAAGAGCAAGGTCGCACCACTAAAACAAGTCTCTTTGCCACGCTTGGAACTCTGCGCAGCACATCTCCTCGCACGATTAACTGAGAAAACCACTGCGACACTGGAGTACAAAAACACACCGGTGCACTTGTGGTCTGACTCGACAGTCACTCTGGGGTGGATACGAGCACATCCAAGCAGGTGGAGAACTTATGTCGCAAACAGGGTGGCCGACATTCAGCGTCGAGTTCCCGAGGCACAATGGCATCATGTGGCTGGGGTTGAAAATCCAGCCGACTCCGCCTCTCGAGGACTCACACCGTCGCAGTTGTTGCAGCTGACATTATGGTGGAACGGCCCTGAATTCCTTCGGAACAGCGAGCAGTTCACGGAGGCTCAAGCAGAAATTCCTGATCACCTGCCAGAAGAAAAAGGGAAATTAGTTGCTGTGACGAACAAGGTCACAAAGAGTATCGAGAACAACGATACCTTAATGAGGTTCTCATCCTACATAAGACTGCTGAGAGTCACTGCTTGGTGTCGACGATGGCTCCAAAGACGACGCAAGCACCCTTCGGTCTTGAACAGCAACATCGCTACCAACCATGGTAATCCCTCAGTCCTTTCAGTGGGGGAAATCGATGAGGCTGAGAAATCCTGGATTCGGCAAGTGCAGCAGACCTACTTTAAAGAAGAAAGGAAACTGTTAGCATCTGGTGCATGAATTCCTACGAGGAGCATGCTCTCACCTCTATCTGCGGAAATAGACAGTGACAACATACTCAGAGTAGGGGGTCGCTTGAGTAAAGCACACCTCAATCCAGATGAAACCCATCCAGTAATCCTGCCTCCTGAATCAGCCTTTACCCAACTTTGCATTGTTCACAGCCATCTCAAAACGCTGCATGGCGGGGTGCAAGCGACGCTGGGAGCCATACGCCAAAGGTTCTGGATACCTAGAGGGCGATCAAGGGTCAAATCAGCGATCCACAAATGCGTCACCTGTCTGAGATCGCGGGCGGAAACAGGCAGGTAGATGATGGGCCAATTTCCAGAGCACAGCGTCACTCCGGCTCGACCATTCCATTCCACCGGAGTGGACTACGCTGGGCCAATATGGGTGCGGACATCTCCAGGGCGTGGTCAGAAGGCAACCAAGGCGTACTTTGCTGTCTTCATTTGTATGGTGAGCAAGGCCGTACATCTCGAAGTGGTATCCAGCTACGACACCGAGGCATTCCTGGCGGCTTTCAGGCGCTTCATTTCAAGGCGGGGTCTCTGCGCACATTTGTACAGTGACTGCGGGACCAATTTCACAGGAGCTGACAAGGAGCTGCGCCGCCTATTCAACGCCAATAGCCTGGAAAATAAACACATCAGGGAGGAGATGAGCAATCTACGCACGCAGTGGCATTTCAACCCACCAGCTGCGCCTCACTTTGGTGGACTCTGGGAGGCAGCCGTCAAGTCCACCAAACACCACCTGAGGAGAACTATAGGAGAGACTCGACTCACATTTGAGGAGATGTCCACACTCCTCACACAAGTCGAGGCTTGCCTTAATTCAAAGCCGCTGGCCGCTCTCTCCGATGACCCGTCCGATCTAGCCGCACTAACTCCAGGGCATTTTCTTGTAGATCTTGAAGATCGTCTACAACTGCGTAGTACGCGTACAATCGTTGGGCTCAAGCGCCATTCATTCACGATGCCAGCCGACGTGGCCTCCCACTCCAGTTCCCTCGTGGTCAATTCAGACATTCGTCTTAGCACGCGGCGATTGTATCAGACTGCACCTAAGTATGTACTCTGTTGTAAATCACGGTTCAAATCACTGTTTCAAATCACTGTTGTACATCACCGCAATAATTCACTCAAAATCACTACCGTTTGCATGCTCGGAAATTCGACAAGTCGAGGCGGGCGGCATGTTTGAGATTGGCGCGTGCGGACGCCATGATGCTTCACCGTTCGCGGCCGCGTGACTGCCAATGACGGAGCGTCCCGCGTACACGCGCTCGAACACAGGCAAAGAGCGTCTGCCATCGAGGCTCGCGCGGGCGAAAACCCAAGAGCGCGATTCGCGGAATCCAGGCTCGATCCTTCTGGAATGTTCTCGATGTCCAAAACGGAAACATCTGCGCGTGACAAACTTCCAGAAGGGTCGAGCCAATAAAACCGAGAGAGAGCCGTGACTCTCTCTCTTTTCGCCGAAATTCAGTCAGCAGCGAGTTACGTAATCGGGTTTTCGATCAAGACATTCAGTGCTCAGTTTTCTTCATCATTTATTAATTTCATTAAAAGTATTTTGATAATCTTGTATAATTTACAGTGAACAATACAGATAATTTATTGCAAATCCGTCATGCATTCAATTCTAGCATACAGTCCACTCGTTCGACTTTCACTCTTTTCCACATCATTCCAGTTCAATCTCGCAATCATCCAACTCTTTCATTCCACCGCCTGCATTCCATTACATTCCACAGCATCCCAGCGGATTTGTCAAAGCAAGGACAAATACGTAACAGTATTATTATTTTAGTTTAATAGTTTCATTATTATTAGTATTATGTTTTTATTATTATTATTATTATTATTATTTGTTAATATTTAACAAAATATTCGATCAACAAGACAGAGAAAGCGAACGGTAGACAAATGGACAAAGTCGAGGTATTCAGTACTCCTAAGTCCCAGGAGAAAAAAGGTACAAAAGAGCCCAATAAAAATAAGGACGACACGGAGAGAGAGAGTGTGAAACGAACTCGAGATAATTACGATGACAGCAATTCGGAATCGGTAAAATCGGACGCGATCTCGTCAATTATAAATGGTAATAACAAAACGAAGAGAAGTAAAATGGAGGAAATATACAACTGTCACGTCCGGTGGTTCGACCATCAATGATTAATCAATATAATAAAGAACTATCACAAAAATCCGATAATGCCTCCAGAGAGAACTGTGTTAACCCAAACTGCGCAATACCGTGACACAGTAACGAGAAGCCAAAAACAGCAACTCAGCCTTCTGCAAAACACGCAAATGAAGATCGGTTTACATCCTGAGAATCACGAGGAGAGGCATCACACCATGCCAAGCAATGAGAAAAAATGCCGACTCCTTAGTAAAAAGACCCTGACGACAAGGAGTCGAGAGGCCATCTTTTGCGCACAGACGATTGCGCACGACGGCATTGCACACGGTTCTTTTAGACACGGTATTATTGGACACACGGTTCTTTTGGACACAGTAACATTGGACACAGTGGGTTTTCGCTCACGCAAGGATTGCCCACATGGTTAAGACGCACACGCTGAGTTACGCACATGTAAAATTGGACTCATAATAGATTGCGCACAGATTGAATTCAAACTGTTGTTTATCATCATGTGTTGTGCTGTGAGATTAGTCTATGATTATATATCTTCTATGCAGAATACGAAGAATCGGACACATCCCAATTGCACACATTCACAGAATTTTTAAATTGCTGTATCTCCTAAACCGTGTGTCCTAGACAAAAAATAACGAAATTTTTTAAAGACTTTATAGAAAGCATATCACCCTGGCACTACCCCTTAGGCCTATTCAAAAGTCGATTCGCCACCCCTTTCCCCTCCCCAAATTCATTTTCGCCTCCTCTAAAAATGGCTGTATCTCCTAAACCGTGCGTCTTAGACAAAAAATAACGGAATTTTTGAAAGACTTTATAGAAAGCATATCAGCCCGGCACTACCCCTTAGGCCTATTCAAAAGTCGATTCACCCCCTTCTACCCCCAAGTGATTCCCTAATCCTAACCCTAACCCTAACCCTAACCCTTTTTTCCGTGAGGAAATGTTTTATAACGCACATAACCCGAAATTAATAACGACTTGGCCGCATTTCCATCACTGTCCAAAATTACTGTGCGCAATTCTATTTGTTCTCGATTCGCCATTCTGTGAACAATCTATCATGAGTCCAATTTTACATGTGCGTAACTCAGCGTGTGCGTCTTAACCATGTGGGCAATCCTTGCGTGAGCGAAAACCCACTGTGTCCAATGTTACTGTGTCCAAAAGAACCGTGTGTCCAATAATACCGTGTCCAAAAGAAACGTGTGCAATGCCGTCGTGCGCAATCGTCTGTGCGCAAAAGAGCCATCCCCCAAGGAGTCGACCAAGTCAAGAAAAGACTAGAAAATGCAAGGTAGAGACTCCTGAGCCAGCATTTTTGGGAAACAAAGAATTGGCCATCCTATAAATAAGGGGACCAACTCCCCAACAGGTAGTTATAATCAAGACCATCATCACCGAAAGACATATATCCGCGAACCGTAAAATCAACTACAGTCAGTTCTAATTGTTCGAGAAAATCGTAACCGCGAAACCGCGTCAACAAGTGGTGTTAAAAGACTCTTATAAAAGACTCTAAGTTCCGTGAGCCAGGAAACAAGATCCAGTTCCTGAATATTGTATTGCGGTAACATTACTATTATTCGTATCATTGTAACCCCATTATTTGCACTCTTGTATATCCGTATCCTAAATATTATATGTAATCTCTAACATCTGATTCAGAATCTTACTTTGAATAAATCTATAAATTAGTTGTTATCGTTAAAAGGGTATAATCATTATTTAAACAATCCTCAATTTCCCGAACCGTAGCCGGTGAATGCAGGTAGGTTCGAAACTGCGTACTATCCTCTTAAAATCATAGATCTGTCTACTTGGGACGTAACACAACAAAACGATATACAACATAGATCTTGCAGAGGAGGAGGATAATGAAGAGGAGGATGTTGTAAAACTTATTTCAGAAATACGGAAAGTTCTTAATAAGACAAGAAATTCCACTAAAGAATTAAAGATGTATTGCGCGAACCCAGCAAATAATGTTAAAAGCGTTACTAAATGCCATGCGTCGCAGGCGGACAGGCAATTAGATGCGGCAATCTTTAGACTAAAAATATTGAATTATTATTGGAAAATAGGAAACTGAAAAACACCATTTTATTTAGAGATATGGGAATTCAATATTCCCCCTCCATGGTCCAGGAGGAAAAAACGACGGAGGCGACAATGAATAAAAACAAAGGAAGGAAAAAAATAATAGCAGGAAAAATAAAGTCGCAGGAAAGGGAGGGAGGAGAAGGAGCCGAAGGAACCTCGCAAAAGACGGATAATGAAGGACAAGAGGAAGAAGATTCGGAAAATGATTGGAAAAAAGTAGAGAAAAGGAAAAAAGCGGAGGGGAGAAAAATACTTAATAAAGGAAATAAAGAGAAAACAGAGGAAATAGAAAATAAAAGGAGGGAAGCCGAAAAGGAAAAACAAACCAAAAGAAGTATCGCACCACCGCCGAAAACAGAGGCGATTATTATAAAAACCACGCAGGATAGGACTTTCGCGGATCTTTTTAAATCACTGAAATCCAAAGCGGGAGATAAAATGAACCAGATTCAAACGGTAAGGAAGTCCAGAGGGGGGGATTTAATAATAGAATTGGAGAAGGGATCTAATGGAGGGGACCTGGAGAAATTTGCAAAAGAAACTCTAGGAGAAGAATGTAAGGTAACCAGAAGGTCTCCGAAAGTTACCTACGAAATAAGAGATTTGGAACCGACCATGGAGAGAGACGAGCTAATAGATGAACTAGCCAACAAACTGAAAATAGAGAAAGCAGGTATAGAACTGAAAACAATAAGGTTTGGGTACGGAGGAACCAAAACTGCGATAATTGCACTTCCGGCACAAGAACTAGACAAATTAGGGCAAGAATTAAAAATCAAAATAGGGTTTACGATCTGCCGAGTAAAAAGAACTCAAAACCTATTACGATGTTTTAAATGCCATGCATTTGGACATATGTCATACAACTGTGCTCTGGACCTGGGAGGGCAGGAATTATGTAGAAGATGCGGGGCTATAGGTCATCAGATAAATGGCTGCGAAGCCATTAAATGCTGTGTACTATGTACAAGAGAGGGAATAGGAGCAATAGAAGCGGAACATGTGGCGGGGGCCGTTAATTGTCCCCAATACAAAAAATACGTGCAGCTATTGGCTGGTGGAAAACAGTAAAATTCACTCTAAAAATTTTACAAATTAACCTGAATCATTGCAGGCTTGCGCACTACCTTTTGACGCAAACTGCAGTAGAACAAAAGGTGGACGTGGTATTCATATCGGAGCCACTCTTCAATCCTGGTAACTGGGTTATGACTAAGGGAGGTAGGGCTGCAATATGGATCACCAATAATAACGGTATAAAAAGATGCGAGGACGAGGACAGGATTGATGAGGATTTTACCGCAGTCAGAGTGAGTAATTTGACTTTAATTAGTATCTACATCTCACCCAATATAACGAATGCAGTTAACTCTTCGCGTTCTTCGGCAAGAATATTGGATAATATCAGCTAGATCCTTAGTACGCCCGCACATACATCGTTGCATTCCTTGTATTCGGCAAAGGGCGCAAGCGGCTACTCAGCTGATGGGAGACCTTCCAAACTTTCGAGTAAATCCCTCGGCTCCATTTTCACATACTGGGCTGGATTATGCCGGTCCAATTAACATACTTCCAATCGTCGGTAGAGGTCAAAAGACGAGGAAATATTACTTCGCGGTATTCGTTTGTCTTGCGACCAAAGCGGTGCACCTCGAACTTGTCGAGGATGCCAGCACCGCCGCCTTTTTAGCTGCCTTCAGAAGATTCGTTAGCCGCCGAGGGCTTCCTACTAACTTGTACTCTGACAACGGCACGAATTTCCGTGGTGCCAATCGTGAATTAAAGCAAACCTTCCAAACTCTCCTTTCTGATCCTTCGCTTAAAAATCTGCTGGCTAATGACGGGATCACCTGGAAATTCATCCCCCCTTCCGCTCCTCATTTTGGTGGACTCTGGGAGGCTGGAGTTAAAAGTGTTAAGCATCACCTAAAGCGAGCGGTGGGAGCGCATACCTTGTCTCAAACTGAGTTTTCTACTATCTTATGTCAAATCGAGGCCTATTTGAACTCTCGTCCAATTTCCGCTCTTACCGACGAACCTACCGATCTATCGGCGCTGACACCCGGTCATTTCATTATCGGGCGTCTTCTTATCGCGGTTCCGGAGGAATCCGTTTTCGAGATTAATTCGAATAGACTTGACCGATGGCAACAAGTCAGAAAAATTACCGAACAAATCTGGCGTTCGTGGTCCTCCGATTATCTCCATACGTTGCATCAACGTCGAAAGTGGCAGCAGGATCGCGCAAATCTCAATGTAAATGAATTAGTTCTCTTAAAAAATTCTTTACTCCCTCCTTCTAAATGGCAACTCGCGCGCATCACTCAGTTGCACCCCGGTCCGGACAAAAAGGTCCGCGTTGTCACCGTACGCACCGTCGACGGTGAATTGAAACGACCGGTAACACAGATTTGCCCGCTGCCGGTCAAGTCTCCGGATGAAAATCTGGATTCTTCCAAGTAATTCTTTGTATATACTTTTGTATTCTTCGCGTTAAGTTATAAGGTAGATTATAGACTGCGTTACATCTGTACTTATTTTAAGAAGCAATATTGTCCGTTTCGTTTCTTTTGTCGTTTACTACTGTATATTTTTTAGACCAAGATATATCGTTTTGCCTCCTCTGGATGCAAGGCGGGCGGTATGTTCAAAATCATGTCTACGCGGCGGTTAATAGCTCACCGGTCGATCGAGACGGTATTGTTTCCATCCGTGAAATTCCGGAGACTCAGTCACTCGTGACTGGCGACAGTTTTTGTAACGTGACTCTGCGTCTTTGCCTAATTGTAATTGTCATCTCAGCCTCTGATTGGCGACATTCAATTTGTAACGGATCGCCGAATAGCTGCCGGTTCGCGTGCCGGTCTCATGCGAACAGTGAGAGTAATAACACCGTACCGAAAGGTTCTATTAGAAGAGAGCTCGTCAGGCTCTTGCAATAAAGATCATACGCACACCCAACCAGTTATACAAAATTAGTGAACCACAGTCCAGCGAGCCAATCCCGATATTCTGTCGTTAACAACGCGTGATAATCTTGTACCTTCGTCGAATCCGTTAAACCGTGCTCCAAGGAATTCCACACGTTACTTTGTTAAACATATTTATTGTAATCCTACAGTTTACTTCCCCTTACACAAGGGCGCCTACAATATACAATTTACCGTTAATAACGTGTGATACGAATTCGCGCTGTGATACCCGAGCACGTGCTCGATCCGACCCACCGCCCGTATAATTCCCGGTTCGCTGGAAGTCCTCACCTCAATCCGTTTCCAACCCTCCGCCTCGAAATCCAAGCCTTCCGATAAGGCTGTACCAGCCAACCATTCCCGAACAGGAATCTTCCTATCAATAGCCACATACGCAGCAGCAGGCAGGAGCGACAAGACAAAAAGCTGGCATATCAGAAAACTAACGACAGCTCAAAGACGTGCTCTACTACGAGTAACAAAAGCATACAGAACCGTGTCCACTGACGCCCTGCGAACCCTGGCAGACGCAGCACCTATCGAAGTCATACTCAGAGAGGGAAAGGCACAGTACCACCTCAGACTAAATCTCGCTTTCCAAACCGGAGATTTCAACTACCTTCCCCAAGAAGAAATCGACGAAGAACAACTGACAGAAATAGGATTGCAAATGAAGAACTCAACCATGAGGACCTGGCAAGAACAGTGGACAAACTCAATCAAAGGACGATTGACCTTCTACTTCTTCAGAAACGTAGAAGACAGAAGAAAAGCAACAAGGATCAGGCCCGACTATTACATGTCACAAATACTGACAGGACATGGAAACTTTAACGACAAACTTGCCTCTCTCAAATTGAAAGAAACAGGTAAGTGCAAATGCGGAGCAAAGTACACAGTAAGGCATATAATATACAGCTGCCCCCGAACACAAGAAGCCCGACAACAGATGGTACAGAAACTGCAAGCTCTGGGAATCAGATGGCCATGCCAGCTAAACGTCCTAGTGCAAGAAAAACCTTACAAGATACTACACGACAACAGCACTGAAAGAACAAGAGGACGACGATATCCCGAACCAAACAACTTCGGCAACATTAGGCAACCAACAAGACCACCAACAACAACAAATCCAAGACACCAGCAGCAACCATCAGCAAGCCCCCAGAAGGAGTCGAAGACTCCAACGATAAACAAAGGCAAGACCGGGTAACATGACCCGTCACGACATCGCAGGCACAACTACCCCAGGGTGCAAGTTTGTCGAGATGGGGAACGGCTACATCACACAAGCCGTTCAACTCTTACACAGTTCGCTGTGTAAGCCTGTAAGAGACAGAGGTGAGGTGACGAGACGAGGATAACGTGTCAATCCTGAGTGTTATTTCATCTTTGAGAATATCGCGTCGTGGTCTACGTACGGGTTAGTGCAGTAGAAGTTACCTCCCCGATACCGGAAGGCATCATAACCCACTGAAAGTGACGATTGATGCAATCCTCAGGGTCGGAAGAGTAACAGACGCTTAGTACTCGTCGCCATACTTGTACTCTTCCTGAGAAATCAGCCGAGTGCAGGTGTGCTGCGACGGCCCTCCGGCAATCACGAGTATCGCGTCGTGATACGCGTACCGGTTAGTACGGTTGAAGTCACCTCCCCGACACCGGAAAGTATCGTAACCCACTTCAAGTGACGATCGATACAATCCTCAGGGTCGGAAGAGTGACAGATGCTTTGTACGCGACGCCACGCTTGTACTCTCCCTGAGAAGTCAGCCGAGTGCAAGTGTGCTGCGACGGCCCTCCAGCACTCGAATAAATTGTGACGCGTTCAAACCCGTCGAAATAAATCCGTCACGAAATCGTAGAACGTACCGAACGCGAAGCGCGATACCGAGCCGAAATATCTGGGCGTAGAGGAATATAAAACATAGCGGGTGTGCCACCACGGTGGTGATTAAAAATATATATCATAATAGAGCTTAACGAAATTAGCGTTATAGAATTTAAATAATATTATATCACGCGGACTCACACGAAGGGGTGGAGATCAAAGCGTAGTTTATAAAGTTAAAATAGTATTGCGTCACGCGAACGCATATATATATAAGTTTCTTAATATTATTAGGTTTTTAAGGGCGTATATCAACGGTAATATGTTTCTCTGTAAACAAAGTTTAAAGTTTTATTCACTATTTTACAACAATTATTTACATTATTTACATGACTTACAATCCTACCTGTAAACAAAGAAACGACAATTACAGTTTACACTTATCTCTTCTCTATTTATCGCTATCACTTTTATTCTAATATCTCCTTATTCTCAATTTCGCTTGTTTATCCTTTGCACGTGTGCTCTATTACGTAATCACTCTCTTTATCTCTCTCTTACTCTGTATCGGTGTCTTTCCTCAATTCTTCCAATCCTCGAGTTTCATTCCATCTAGCGGTGGTTCATTAAAAGGCGCGCGGAGCATGAGAGGCGCGGCGAAATTCAAATTAACGAAAGTATACTTCCGTTACATCTCCCCTCCCCCGGAGTGAAAATTCCCAAAATTTTCAATCTTCTTCCACGTCTGATACTGGGAGTAATTTTGATATGTGGAATAAACTTGTTTCTGATTTTTTCTTTCCAGTCTTAATTTTATATATTGAATTTGATATTCTTTCTACTATGTTGAATGGTCCAATTCTTAGATTATCTAGCTTTTTCCTATTCAGTTTATTTCCGTTTTCTATATATACTAGTTCTTCTGTATTGAACTCATGGTGTTTTCTATTTTTATCATACAACTTTTTATTGTAATCATGTGATGTTTTTGTTCTTTTTAAAGCTGTTTCTTTATCTTTTATCCAGTCTTCCTTATTTACTTTTTCTTTTAGTTCTTCTGGTAGGATGCTTGTGTTTGTACCATCTAACAGATATTGTGGTGTAAAACCAGTGACTGTATGTTCTGTCCGATTATATTTATCTACGCATTCTCTTGCAATCGTTGTCCACGCTTTGTTATGTTCTTTCTCATTTATTCTACATCTTATTTTATTCACTAGAGTCTGATTTAGTCTTTCATTCAACCCATTCGAGAACGGTGCGTTTACTGCTGTGAAGACTAGTTTAATATTACTATTTCTTAGGGATTCTTTGAACTCTCTTGAGTTTATCCCTGGATACTGATCCGTTAGTATCATTCCTATCTCGTCGGTTTCCAGCACGTTCTGAACTAGTTTGAATTTTTTTATTATATCTAAACCAATAAGAAAATCTTCAAAATCATCTCTTTCTACAATGAACACATCAACGTATTCTTCTTTTTCAAAAATTTTTATTTTTATGGTTACTAAACCTTTGGTTTGTGTCACACCATTGACTGTTTTTAAAAATGTCTTATTTACATCTTCTGTATTTTTTTTTATTTTGACTAGTCTTGAATTTATTAGAGAGACTTGGGAACCTGCATCGTATGTTCCGTTTACCTCTAGTTTTTCCTCTAATAATATTTTTACTTTAATCAATGGTGTGATTACTCGTTTTTTTGTTCTGTATTTAGGTCAACTTCTATTACTGAGTTGCTTCCAATTATTCTAGTTTCATTTCCATTTTTCTTTTTGAACCAGCATGACTCCTCTGGGTGATACCTGATACCTTTGTTTAATTTTTCACAATTTTTACATGGTTTTTTTTCTTCAAATTTCTTCCTATTCTCTTGTCTTTCCTCCCTCTTTTTTATAAAACTGTTTTTACTCACTAAACCTTCACATTTTCTGATTTCATGTAGTAGTTCAACTGTGCTTTCACACTTTTCTTTATCTATTTTATTTCTGATAAATTCAGGTAATCCTGCTGCTATAAGCATCACTTGGGTCTGTGCACCAATATCATTGTCCATGTCTAGCAGTAGTTTTTCTTTCCGTATAGCATATTCCATTAATGAACCTTCCTTATACCTATAATTTATAGCATACATTCCTGTACTCCATCCTTTGTCTGCAAATGTTTCTAAAAACCTGTCTTTCCATTCATCCCATTGAGCCTCCATTGTCAACGTTGTTAAAGTTGCTGAGTGCCAATCTAAACATGGTTTTTCAAGGAATAACCTCAGTATCTCAATCTTAGTACTATCTTCCCTGATTTCAAATCTCCTACATTCCTTTTCAAATGTGTCTAGCCACTGTTTTGTATTTGGATGTTTGTATGTAAACTTCTCAATCATGAACTTCTCTGCTACATGTTTCAAATTCAATTGACTCTCTTTCTTTTCTGTGGATTCCCCTACCCTGTCTTTTCCTACTATTTGTTCTAAATATACATCCTTAAACATTACATTACTCTCTGGATCCAAATATATTTTCTCCAATTCTGATGTAAGTGTAATCCACACTGTCCTCTCTTGACCTCTTTGAGTGAAACTTTTCCTCACTCTCTTATAAACATCTGTCTTCGTCAATTCTTCATGTTCACTTATTAACATCATATCTTGTGACAATGCATATTCTTTGACTTCATCAGTTTTTATTGATGTTATGGCGATTACACTTGTTTTCTTATCCTTTGGTGATGCCACATATTTGAATACAAACTGCAGTCTTTTCGCCATTATAAAGAAAATTGTCGTTTTATAAGTTTCTTAATATTATTAGGTTTTTAAGGGCGTATATCAACGGTAATATGTTTCTCTGTAAACAAAGTTTAAAGTTTTATTCACTATTTTACAACAATTATTTACATTATTTACATGACTTACAATCCTACCTGTAAACAAAGAAACGACAATTACAGTTTACACTTATCTCTTCTCTATTTATCGCTATCACTTTTATTCTAATATCTCCTTATTCTCAATTTCGCTTGTTTATCCTTTGCACGTGTGCTCTATTACGTAATCACTCTCTTTATCTCTCTCTTACTCTGTATCGGTGTCTTTCCTCAATTCTTCCAATCCTCGAGTTTCATTCCATCTAGCGGTGGTTCATTAAAAGGCGCGCGGAGCATGAGAGGCGCGGCGAAATTCAAATTAACGAAAGTATACTTCCGTTACATATATATTTGTAAAACATTAAGGATAAAATATACTATCGTTCTACCTCCCACATCATCTCCGATTGATTTAAAAGTAGATAGAACCTCTCCGTCTCCCAGGCACGAACCGAGCTATCCAAGGGTGGTAACGGTCCCTTGATTCAAGAAGTGTGATCATTGCCGATCACGCACATTGAGCGACCAGTCGATCACAGGTTTCGTGCAGCTGAACGCACTCCACCAATACCGGAAAACACCCGAACCCACTGGATAGTGACGACGGGTGTGATCTTCAGGATTGGCTGGGTGAGTGAGGCCTTGTACGTGCCGTCACACGTACATACACCCGAGTATTCGGCAGACTGTAGGTGTGCTACGGCAGCCTCGGCCGCTCGGAAGAGTTAAAGACGAAATAAACGGTTACATATTTGGCGCCCGAACAGGGACGGCGAGGTTCAAATACATTAAGCCAATCGGAATTGAATTAAACATGTCAACCGAAACTCGAGCAAAGTCGCGGAAGAATCCGGGTACACCAGTTTTGAGTAATATCGAATCAGGTTCTCGGACAAAGGTGGTTTCTCCGCATAAAGACCAACTTGACGACCACCTTGACGCGATGAGTGTAGAGCAGTTGCGTGATTTAATTCGCGACCTACGATCTAAAATTTCGCGACAGGACGAACGAATCCTCCAACTCGAGGTTAAACTCGCCGCGGGGATGGTCATGCACGTTGAAAACGCGGAAGCCCGTGCACAAATTGCAGATTGGAAACTCGAAGTAGAGTCGCGATTAGATCGCGAAATGGAGGCTAACAAAAAACGCGAACAAGAACTCGATGCGAGGTTAGCCGAAATCAGGGAAACCCTGATTAGCAACGACGAGTTATATGACCGGATTAGTGTACACAAGCGCGAGATGCGAGATTGGAGGCGCGAAATAGAATCACGAATTGACCGCGAATCACTGCTGGCCGCAGAGGTCGAGGAACGTCTCCGTAAGGAGATGCACGACGGCTTCGATGAAGTTCTCGCGCTGACACAGGTGCCGCGCCGCGTTGCCTCACATGAAGATACAAGGGCACCTCACCCTCGTGAGCAACGCATCGAACAACACGCCTCAAGAGGGATGAATCGTCCGCGTGTTTCCATCCAGCCGGATGCCCCTAACAACCGGTGGCAATCGTATGAATCCACGAGGTTAGAGTCATCGCATTTGGCCGCCTCAAGGCCATTCGCCGTAAAGCCCAAACTCCCAGTTTTCGAGGGAAAGGCTACGGAAAAACCTCCGAGGTTTCTGCGCGAGATGCGGCAATTCATCGAGGCCGCACGAGTGCCAGACGAGGAGTTAAAGTTCATCATTACGCAGGCACTAAAAGGGGTAGCAAGCGAATGGTGGGACATAGTCACCGAACAAGTGACCTCGTGGAACGAATTTTCCCGATTATTCCTTGAACGATTTTGGAGTACCGCCATCCAAAGAAAAATACGAGACAACCTCGATGCCGGTGTATATCGCCAAGAACCCGGACTAACACGCGTGGCGTATGGCATGAGACTTATCGGAAGCGCACGTGACCTCGTACCACGACCTGCTGACGAGGAAATCGTTTTGTCACTCGCCCGCCATTTCACACAAGCATTGGACGACTGCGTGTTGGGTCAAAACATAACCACCATCGATTCGTTCTTGGCCCTATTAGAACGATTCGATAATGGCGGAACGGCAGCGGACAAACGAAAGACAGTCTGGCGAGAAGGAATGGCCTCCACGTCCAAATTACGGACCACCACCCCGAAGCCAAACGTACGGGTCGAGCGGGCCGCGCCCGCAGTCCAACGAAACTATCCAACGACCTTCAAGGGAACCTCCGCGTCAAATGGGCGAATATCAACGCAGGGCGCCAGAAATCCCACGTCCATCCAGGGAAAATTACTCACTACAAGAGCGGCGTCCCGAGGTTCGAAATCAGGAGGATCGACGATGGAATCCTCGCCCGACTCACATTCGAGCGGCGCAAATAGAGGAAGAAAACCCTGAAGAAGGCATTGGGATAGGTGACGAAGAAGTATCCATCCCGGAAAACGAGTAAGGAGGAACTCAGACGAACATCTGAGCGACTTCCCCACTCAGATGAGAGTTACCTCCAAGGAACCATCTAGGGAAGACCTCTGCTTGACAGTTGGATCGATCTTCGGAGACCTCCGACGTGACCTCACCAACGAGGAATGTCACGAGTCAAGACCAGTCCTAGGGACCAATAACAGTCCAGAGGTCTACTTGAAAATCGAGGGCATTCCCGTTAAAGCCCTCATCGATACAGGCAGTACCGTAACAGCTATGTCAGAAGAATGGTACCTGAAACATCAAGGTCACTTGAAGAAGTGCCCCATGCTACCAGTCTCGGGAGCAGTCGTAATTGGAGCAACGGGCAGCAAATCAGCCCGACTGAAAAAACAAGTATGGGTAACCATCACACACCCAGAGGTTACACTAGAAGCTCCGCTAGTAATCGTTCCCGGACTAATCTGTGATCTGATCATAGGCATAGACACGTTACGAAAGTCAAAGGCTACGATCGACTTTGCAAATGACACGCTAATAATATCAACAGACAGAACAGGGGTCATCATCAAGATGAATCAAGAAATCGCTGAAAAGGAAGCGCTCAGAACAATAAAAGGTCCTGTCATGCGTCAAGACAATCCAGCATCATTGGAAGCCGTTCAAGCAACTCCCCGGCAAAAGGAGGAATTGCAACGGGTAATCGAGTCCTTCCCCCGAGTTTGGAGGGAGGAGATAGGACGTCTAACGTGCTATGAACACCACCTGCACGTAAAGGCGGACACCCCGTATTTTTGCAGGACATATCCTACGCCACTAAAATATCTAGAGGCGGCCGATGCGGAGATACAAAGAATGCTGGACAATAACATCATACAACCCAGCAAGAGCCCGTACATCAATCCAGTGGTTCCCGTATTAAAAAAGAACGGATCGCTCCGTCTATGTCTGGACGCCAGAATGCTGAATCAAGCTCTTGTTGACGACCACGAAATGTCAGAAACACCAGATGCAATCTTCCAACGCTTCAAGAAGGTGGATTTTCTCACGAGTCTTGACCTAACGAGCAGCTTTTGGCAAATTCCACTAACAAAAGCATCACGGAAGTACACTGCTTTCATGTATCGCGGAAGGTGCTATGAATACGTGGTAACACCGTTTGGCCTCAAGACAAGCAGTGCAAGTCTGGTCAGAGCCCTACGACAGGTGCTAGAAGGAATGGAGGGTTTCGTGGTGAACTTCATTGATGATATCCTGTGCTTTTCAAGAACATTCGAAGAGCACATGCAACATCTGACGACCTTGTTGGAGCGGCTGGAGGCGCACAACCTCACTGTCAACCTGGATAAATGTCACTTTATGAGACGAGAAATCAAATTCCTCGGCCACGTCTTGTCGGCAGAAGGATTGAAACAAGATCCGGAAAAACTCGCAGCAATTCGAGAGTTCCCGGTACCACGAAACGTAAAACAGCTACGTGGATTTCTCGGACTCATAAATTATTACAGCAAGTTCACGGACAAGCATGCTGATGTAACAACACCGTTACTGACATTATTAAAAAAGGGAAAGCGATGGTCTTGGAACAAGGCACAAGAGGCAGCGTTCGAAAAAGCAAAGCAAATTTTCTGTAAAGAAGTGGTACTGCAATATGCAGACGCCAGCAGAGAATTTTACCTGGCCACCGACGCGAGCTTCGTTGCAGTCGGAGCCGTGATCGAGCAGCAAGACGCGACGGGAAATCTGCGGCCAGTAGCATTCGCGAGTCGAACGTTGAAAGGACCGGAATTAACGTATTTCACCACCGAAAAGGAATTATTAGCGATAGTCTGGGCATTAGGAAAGTTTAGAGCCTATTTATATGGTGCAAAAATAATACTGTTAACTGACCACAAGGCAATCACTTTCCTAATGAGCAGTAAGCTATTAAACCAGCGTCTCACGCGGTGGATTTTGTCAATTCAAGATTACCGCGTCGAAATTCGATACCGACCGGGCAGGGAAAATATCCCAGCAGACGTAATGAGCCGGTCGTATAATGAGTCAGACAAAGACAACGTAGGCCGCGAAACTCGAGTACTCATCCTCGCCACGGTGGCGCAAGCCATGTCCACGAAACTCGCGAAGGCGCTTAAAAGTTTGTCTAGTTGGCAACAGGGGGACGATAGGATCCGCGCGATTATGGAAAAGTATTCCCGACAGGATAAATGTACCATCGAAAGGTATAGAATCTACGAAAATACTTTATATCACGTGGATCGAACCGGTAAAGTCAGGGCCGTGATTCCCGCTCAGCTGCGTGACCAACTAATTACGGAGGTGCATGAAATATACGCGCATCTCGGTAGCGACAAAACCATATCACTCGTTGCTGAAAGTTTTTATGTTCCGAAACTTCACCGATATGCGCGTAAATTGATAGCTACGTGCGATATTTGTCAACGAGTAAAAATTCCTACGCATGCTTTGCATTTCGATCTGCAAACAATTTTGCCCAAAAGGCCACTAGAAATTGTCTCAATTGACTACTATGGTCCGTTGCCAACATCAAGGGGGGGTGTAAAATATATCTTAGTAATTGAAGAACTATTTACTAAATTCGTTAAGCTCTATTCTGTTAAAAACGCGACGACAGCAATAACGCTCACGCGCATCTTTAAAAGCTACATCCCGCAGTATGGCAAGCCGAAGAAAATGCTAACGGACCATGGGACCCAATTCACTTCTCGAAAGTGGACACAGAGATTATACGAGGAAGGAATCCAACACGTACTATCATCTGTTAGACATCCTCAAAGTAATCCTGTCGAGAGAGTGAATCGCGAAATTGGGCGAATATTCCGTACGTTGGCGGCGAAGGCGCATACATCGTGGGCCATATGGGCGAAGGTGATAGAAACATGCTGCAACGAGGTAGTACACGACAGTACGGGTTTCACGCCAACGAAGCTCCTTCTGGGAAAACCACCCACACGACCATGGACCAAATTGTTTATTTGAGAAAAACTAAGCGACGAAACAACCGAACAAAAATTGCAACTAGCATTTCGTAATATGTCACAAAAGGCGCATAAACGGTGCGAACGTGCAAACAAGGGTAGGACACATGCACAATTTAAAACCGGTGATAGTGTCCTACTCAGAACGAATCCCATCTCAAACGCCGTCGAGCGAGAGGTCGCAAAGTTTTTCCACCTATACGAAGGACAACACGAAATAACCGAGAAAAAAGGACCAGCGACGTACGTTCTGCGACGTCCGCGAACTGGAACAATCAGAGGTACATTCCACGCAACGAGTCTCCGGCAATACCATCGGCCAGACAAGGAAACACATAACGTAAACACAGCTAGTATACGAATAGAGCCAAGGTGCGAAACTAGAGCACCCAGCAGGTAAATAGAATTACGTCGAGGCAGAATGACCTACGACGGATAGACAAAGATCTTCATCATGTCACGAGCCACGACGTACGAGGATTCCAAGAATCCCAAACCTATGGCCTATAAATACGCGAGGAAATTAAAATCTTGAGACAGTTCGCAATGGAAACCCATAACAAACACGTTGAGACACGCGAGATAGGCGTACAAGCCTATGCTTCGTGGGCCATGGTGTCTGGGTTATTGTGTTCCTGATCCTGTATGCCGTCTAAGATGTGTTCGATCAGTGCGTTGTCTTCTATATTACTTTCGCTAGCAATTTCCATCATTGCGTATATGTACTGTCGTCCTGTCTCGTGCGGCTTCCTCTTCCGTCTTGACAGCTGTGCGTGTACTTGAGCGCTGTTCACCACGGTTTTAAATTCTTCTTGTAATCGTTCCTCTAAAATTTTCCAAGAGGTAACACCTCTTTGTGATGTCAAAAATTGCATAGCTGACCCTTTCAACATCCTTTTCCCATAGACGAACATCTGCAGGTCATTCCACTGCAATAAAAAATGCACCGATTTCTTCAAATTCGTCGAGCCATTTGCGGATCGACAATTTGTCATCGCCTGTGAAACACAGCAATGATTCCTCGACGTCGCGAATCGTGAATATGCTTGTTTGTGTTTCCGTCCGTCGTTTCGTCATCTTTTTTCTTTGTTTTATCTCAACATCGTTCTCTTCTATTACGGATTCTTCAGATTCGGACTCTTCGAATTCGGATTCTTCTGTTCCCCTTTCTTCATTCTGCATTCCTTCGTATTCTTTCAATCGCTCCTTCAGTTCTGATTTCGTGCCCTTCGTGTTTAAATGTAATTGTTCTAGCTTCTTCCTTAATTCCTGTATTTTCATTTCGTCTATTTCTGTCTCTTTTGTTTTTCGCGTGTCCACGATGGTCTCGTCCATTTCGCTTTCTTCGGAACATGATGCGGTTATCAAATTGTTGATACCATCTGCCATATTGTTCCCCTTTCTTCTTTCACTTTTCTTTTATCAGTCTTTTCACTAAAGCAATTCGTGCTGTAACCGTGTCGGTTACATATGGACACCGTGTATATCGAACAGCGACACCGTCCCCCACCACTACATTCCGTTACGGCGCTCGCGAGTAGGGATATCGAGAAGAACCGCGAGATATCGCGACACGCGTCTAATTGCGCACGCATCGATACCCACTCGATAACGACCGAAGGAGGTCGATGCGAGCCGGAGATCCGGCACTCTACGTCTGGAAGCGGTCCGGGAAACACGCGTTCGCGAAATTGCCTGTTCGACGAAAAACAGTACGCACTTCGAGGAGTCAAACCGACTCGACAGAGATTGGCAAACCGTCCTTCCTGCTCTCAGTGCCTACGCGCCTCAAACCGAGGAGTCACGAGCACAAACCGCGCCGTGGCACCGTCGAAATATATATATAATTTAAAATTCCGTGATCCTCGGTCGTGACAGCGTAGTAGTCCCGTGTCTGAAATCATATAGACGTAAATCAATTATAAATTATCTATTTTAAATTCGCAAAGTGATGTACCTTGCAGCGAGCAAGTCGTGGTGATAAGAAGTGACGGCGAATGTAAAGCGCCGGTGTCTGAATGACACGAACCTTATAAAAATTTAGTTTTGCGTTTCGGAAGAATTGTGACGCGTTGATATTCGTACGATAGGCACGTCGAACAGGCATAACGTACTCGTTCCATACATCAGGCTGCTAGGATAACAACAGACTCGAGACAGACATAACACAGTCATTGTTACCTAGTCGCGACCTCAGTAAGAGCTTGCTCTGAGGCCACGTAAAAGTGCCAACGGGAAAACTCCTTGGTCGTGTGTGGGTCACTACGATTTTGTGTGCGTCTCCTTCCTGACCACTCGTACGAGAATACGGCCGAGTGCATGGTTGGTTGGACAGCTCTAAAATCGGTCAGTTGCGAATTGCGCGGCAGTATTATTGAGAAATACTGCTCGTGCCGATTGGGTCGAAGTAAGACGGTCGACCAGCATACGATCCTAGTTACTCTGTCGTATCCCTCGCCGAGATTACGCTGAGGCCACCCACAGTGCCGAAGAGTAATCTCCTGGGTTTCGTGGAGTCACTGTGGTTTAGTGTGGGTCTCTTCCGGATCGAGACGGCTTTCTTTCCCGCTATCGCGGCAATTCCTTCGTTACCTCAATAGAGCATACTCCAAGGCCACACAAGGTGCCGAAGAGTAGACTCCTGGGTTCCGTGGAATTGCCAAGGTTTCGCTGTGAGCCTCTCACGGTTAAGAGGTGGTCATACTTTGTACGATCCCGGTTACTCTGTCGTGATCCCTGCAGAGCATACTCCAAGGCCACGCAACGTGCCGACGGGTACACTCCTGGGTCCCGTGGAGCGACCGAGGTTTAGTGCGTGTCTTCCCCGAATCGGTACGATAGAGCAACATACGATCTCGAGGATTTTGCCGTGACCTGTGTCCGAGTACACTCCGAGGCCACACTGTGCCAAAGAGTGGACTCATGGGTCACGTGAAGTAATCGTGGTCTGGTATGCGTCTCTGAGTAATCGAGACGATCGAACTGTGCACGATCCTGGGTACACTTCCGTGACATTGCCTGAAGTTATTCCGAGGCCATGCGACATGCCGAGGGATGAACTCATGTGTCCCGTGGTGTGACCAAGATCTTGTGTGTGTCTCCTTCCAGTAAACTCGTCCGAATATTGGCCAAGTACCTGGAGGGTTTGACAGGTGAAGACGTCACTCGATCACGGGTATAGCATAGCACTGTCCGAATTGAACGTTGCACGATCGTCGATCGAATACTAAATGCAGGCGTAGAGTCAAGCGAGCGTATCGCAAGCGAGTCACGCGTCGGCTGCGAAACACGGGCGAATGGTTAGATATCACTCTAACCTCGATAAACTTTATAAATTGTGTAGGCTCATTGCCTTCGTGGGATGGTTACCCGTACAGGGATTAGATTGTAATACAGCGTGAACAGTTCTTCAAGAATATATCTTTTGTTTTTCATCATAAAACTCCGTTATTTATTTACTGGTCCAAACCTAGCCGCTTTCCAGTGCCTGGAGGCACGAATCCATCCTAGCTCGGGGATTCACGAGCATGGAAAAATTAGGGTAGTGACCGGCCCCCGCGAAGTAGAAATAATAACGGATAGAACGGTTACAGTGCTGTTCCGTCAGTTATCACTCACTTATTGTTTCACTTTCACTTTTACTTACGCGATAACTGTACCGTACCGACGAATGCCTCGTTTCGCGTTTCTTTTCGCCCGTTACGCTGTTGTCTCAAAATCGTCGCGAGTGATCGCGTACCGATTTATATCGAAATTTTGGCTTTATCACGGCCGAGCCCCCAATTGTAGGATTGAGACGGGTAACGGACTGACACAGGGTTCAATAAACAAGAATTTAATATGATCAACGTATAATTAACTACTCACACTCGTGGTTCGACGACGACTGACCGCGAGGCCCGGCGCCTCCGCGCGTTTTATTTGTTTTCCGCGTTCTCGAATTTTCGACGATCGCAACGGTCGCCACGCTTCTCAAATGTTCGACGCTCGCAACGGTCGCCACGCTTCTCGAAGTTTCCCGAATCGTCGATCGAGACGCCTTCGCGGAGGGAACGCTCGCGCTCCCACATATATTCATTAATGTTGGTGACGATCGGTCGTCGGCAGTCAGCTGGGACGATCTGACAGTCATCCGTTTGACTCGTCTGCTCGTCTCACTGGTAACCGGTGGTCATTACAAGCCGACGATTGATTTGTTTATAACAACCTGATGTTTTAGCGTGAACCGTGTAACAGCAGAATTCGTAAAACCGTCAAGCAATAAAGATCTTCTTCCTCTAAATCTCAGAAGTGGGATACGAAAGATTTTGTGATAGTGCGTGAAATTTCGTAAAGGCTATAGCCGGTTTCGGGGGTCAAATCTGCCCTGGAAGGTATTTTATTCTAATTTGCGCCATTCGATAAACAAAAAAAAAGATACTTTCCAGCCAAGTTGTAGCCCGATAGCTCATCTGTAAGGGTAGTTATTGAGGAAAAACGAAAATTCAGTTTTTGGCCCACTTTTCCCATTTAATGACAATTTAAAAATCTGAAAAAAATCTGAGACATTTCGGATACCAAACCACATACTTTGAGCCATTTTCAGATTTTTCCGTTGCAAACTCTGGTTTTAAATATCGAAAAACACGAAAAAAATCGAAAAAAAAGATTTCATATGGAAAGCTAAGAGACACTAGAACAGAATTAATTTAGCAATTAGGTATTGTCCTAAGTATTATGCTCAATTTTTTTCAAACCCCTGCGTGTGGTGCGTCATAGTAGGAAAAAAGAAACACCGCTTTTTTCGGCGTTTTTTCCGTGAAAAATGTAAGAGATGCTTTATTTCTGGGTTCTATTATGCGACTGTCGCTGTTTCGTCACCAAGGACCAAACGTTCCGTCGTTAAACAAATACATCGCCAATCAACAAAACGTTATCGCCAATCGAGCGGCGGCGGCATCGACGCGGCGAAGCCGCTCACGCACACGTGCATCCATATTACACACACATGCATCCATATTACAGTTCGGCCATCCTGACATAGTTCGGTCCCCGAACTCGCATTCTCTTAGATCGCGCCGCTCACGCTATATACAAAGATATCGCACATACATCCAAACGTTTATAAATACATACTCAATACAATATTTACACATGCATTCTCACTCTCTTTCAAGTTCACATTTCACGCCAGGGCCGCATATTTTCAGCACTCCACGTTCCTTCATACGGTCTAACTGTGCCATCATACTCATCCAGAGATCTAATTACATATCTATCATTACGCAATACTTTCACAACTTTATACGGTCCTTTCATATATGGAATTAATTTCTTTGGTGCTCCTGGCTTATTCTCAAAATTTCTAATCATGACATAACTACCTGCCTGAAATTTGTGTGATTCTTTATGGTGTTTATCAAAATAATCTTTATTATACTCCTGGGAACGTTCTATATTCTGTGCCGCTTTAGTTCTATCCATCTCAATATCACGCATTTCTATATTTACATCTGATTCTAAATATTCCGCTATTCCATCGATTATTTTTCCTTTTTGTTTCACGCCAAATAATAGTTTACTTGGTGTCTGACCTGAGCTCTTATTGATAGTATTATTTATTGCATATTCAACGTCACTAATAACTTTATACCAACATTTGTCTTTCTCACTATCCGTCAGCTTTCCTAGCATCGGACCTAGGGTTCGATTAATTCGTTCCACCTGCCCGTTCGCTTTGGGTGTTGCTGTCGCTACTAGAATATGTTCTATGTTATTGTCTTTCAAAAATTCCTTAAATTCTGCCAAAGTAAAACATGTTCCTCTGTCTGAAATAATTACGCGTGGTCTACTGTAATTACAAAAGTATTGGCTTAAACAAGCAATTGCTTCTTTACTGGTTGTGTTTTTAACCGGATATAGTTTTACAAGTTTTGTGAATCCATCCACGGCGAGTAGAACATATTGTTTCGACAAACGCTTTTTATCTATCGGTTCATAATGATCTATGTGTAACTGTACAAATGGTTGTTCTCCCTTTGGTCTGCCTTCACCTTTACCTGTTTTCGGTGAATATGCGATACATGTTAAACAATTACTAATATATTCTTTCACTTTCTGATTTAAATGCGGTATGAAGTAGTTCTGCGATATCAAATTACACGTTTTTTCCACGCCGATGTGACCAAACTCGTCATGGTATTTGTGCATAATTTGATTTTCCATTTCAGCTGGTACATAAAAACGTAGTTTATCTTTTACTTTACGATACACAATTCCACCGCGCATTTCATACAATTTATCTTCCGATAACTGTAATTTACTTTGTAATTCTTTTATCGCACTGTCTTTTCCTTGGCTCAACGCAAGATTAGTTTCTAACGAATTCGCTTCAACAACAAGCACACTTTGTATTCTACTAAACACGTCTACATGCTTCATTCTTACGCCTAGTCTGTGTTCCGTTTCATGATCGTATGCTAATAGTTCCATAGCCCATCTTTCAATCTTAGGATTTATATGTCTTTTTTCTAATGTTAATTTTAACGCATTGCAATCAGTTACTATTTTGAACTTTATTCCATATAGATAAATTCTAAATCTTTTTAAGGCATATATGATAGCCAAAGTTTCCAATTCAAAGCTATGGTATTTGTTTTCTGTTTCCGTCGTGCGTTTAGAGAAATAAAATACTGGATGAAATTTGTTATCAGTCTTACGTTGCAACAACACTGCACCAAAACCTAGCGTACTAGCGTCAGTATGTAATTCCGTTTCATCATTTGGATTATAAATGGCTAATACCGGTGATTCTATCAATTTTGCTTTAAGGGTCATGAATGCGTTTAGTTCTGCTTCACCAAAATTAAATTTGCTGTCCTTCTTTAGTAGTTTATACAAGGGAGCTGCTATTGTTGCAAAACCTTCTATAAATTTACGAAAATACGAAGTTAGTCAAATAAAACTTTGTACATCTTTCTGATTTTGTGTTATCGGATAATCTCTGACTGCAGCAATTCCACTATCAAGGGGTCTTACGGTATTTCCTTTAATGAGATATCCTAAATATTCTATCTCACTGGCCAAAAAGTTACATTTATCAATCCGTAATTCAAGTTTGTTTTGAACCAGCAATTCAAATACACGACTCAGTACTTTCAAGTGATCTTCTATTGATTCCGTTGCTATTAAAAAATCGTCTACGTACGCAAGCACGTGGCCTGTTTTAATTAATTCCTCCAGTACTGCATTCACAAATCGAGAAAATTTTGCAGTTGCTGTTTTTAAGCCAAATGGCATTCCTAAATATTCATACTGTCCTATAGGTGTAGTAAATGCTGTATATTCAATTGCATCCTCATGTACTTGAATCTGATGAAAACCATCTTTTAAATCCAAATTCGAATAATATTTCTTTCCATACAATGCCGTAATATGATCTTCAATAACCGGTAAAGGATAGTTATCGCGAATTATATATTTATTTAATACTCTATAGTCTACACATAAACGAGCCTCACCATTTTTCTTTCGAACTAATACTATTGGAGATGCATATTCCGATTCACTAGCCCGTATTATGCCTTTTGCCATTAACCTGTCAATTATGTCTTGCAACTGTATTTTTTCGCTAAATGACAATCTTCTTGGATTGAAATGAAATGGGGAGTGTGGAAGCAAATTCATAGTTAATTTTATTTTAACTTTCGGTTCTTGCGGACGTTCGGCTAATAAGTATTCTGTTTTGAAAATCTTTCTAAATGTTACCTTTACACAGTCTGGAATCATTGAATTAATGGATAGTTTGTCCATTATTTCCTCTCCTGCACAAGAATTACTTATATCAATATTCATTACTTCTCTTATTGCACTATTCAACGCAATTATTCCTTCCGGTTCTACTAATTTATACCCAAGTTCTTTCATTAAATCGCGACCTAAAATTACTTGAGAGCGCATTGTTTTATCCGGTACTACATAAAGTGTTACTTCGTTTCTTTTCATTGCACCGATTACAACATTCATTCGAACTGTGCCTACAATTTCTAACGTAGATTCGTTGATTCCCATAAACGTTTGTACATTGTTTTGTACATTCTCGATTACAATACTAGGTATCAATGATTCTTTAACAAAACTGATCGGTCTTCCGGAATCTACTTGTGTCTCTAATTCAAACGCCGCTTTAATATTTTTATCATTCAGTTCATACCTAATTTTTCGTCGAAACTCGTCGTCTTTCTGAATTTCCGCAATCACGTTGGATACCTGCTCACTGGTCTTCTTATCCTTCCTTTCTCCGTTAGGACACTGTCTTGCTTGATGCCCCATATTGCCGCATGTATAACACGCTCCTTTCTCCCGCTTCGGTTTCGTGCAACCTGTGGCAATGTGGCCTATTTCACCACAATTAAAACAGCGTGACACGTTCTGTTGTCCTCCGTCCTCCTGCTTCTGCATCCGATGGCTGGATACTCCTTCGTTTCTTCCACTCGTACTTTGCTGCATTCGTCCTTCCTTCCTTGTCTCCGACTTGAACGCAGATGGGAGTGATATCTCCTCCATTGATTCCAGCAATTCCATGTCCGTTACAAATTTTTGCAAACGAACTTGATTTCTCAAATTCTTGTTTGGAATTCCACGTATGAGATAGCTGACTATTTCGGTCGAACTTATCGGCACTCGGTTTGCAAGAATTATCTTTTCGTGGTAATAGTCGGCAAAGCTTTCATCATACCTCCAAACTCTGTCTTCAAATTTCTTTCTTCTTACTAAGCAATCTGTTTCACGGTTATACATCTTTCTCATCATTCCAAGGAGATCTTCAACTGACTGCCTTAAGTGATTTGTGTCTGAATGAAACCAACGTCGTGCCTTTCCTTTAATTTTTTCACTCATCATCACCTTAGTTTCCTCGTCAGTCAACTTGTATGTGTCCTTCAACAGCTGCACTTGATTCTCCCAGGCTCTGAATGTTTCATGCGTTCCATCGAAATCATTCAACAAATTGAAGATATGGTTCAAGCTTAGTTGTCGGACAGAGTTTCTCTCCCGCGGACCTTGATTTTCATAATTTGAATTTGACATACTCATTCTGGCTATTTCTTCTCTCGCTGCTTGCAGTTCTCGTTCCAATAGTCTTGCTTCACGTCTTGCGATTTCTGCTTCCTGTTCTAAGATTTCCTTCTCTCGTTCTAAGATTTCCTTCTCTCGTTCTAAGATTTCCTTCTCTCGTTTCGTCAGGTTTCTGCATTCGTCGTCTTGCTCTTCATTTTCGTTAATGTTTTGGAGGCTTCCAGCAGCTTCCATCCAATTTCCTGACGGGTCACCTTCCATCAATCTGTTGATCGATTCCGTCTTTCGTCCACTGGTTGGCAAATTCATTCCTCGCAATATCTGCTTCAGGGTTGCGAGTTTAAAAGTATGTGGATCAATTACTTCCATTGTGAAAATCTTTCCACAATTATGCACTTACACTTTCTTCTATTCTTGCTGCACTATTCTTTCAACGATCAACTATACAATTCTTTCGTCTTTCACGAGCACGCACAATAAGTATCTTTCGTTTGCACTAATCGTTCACAATTGCAATAATCACGATTGCGAAGGTCACAATGCCGAAGGCCTCGAAATTCACAATTTCGAAGGTCACTATCCCACTTCTGAAAATTGTAAGAGATGGTTTATTTCTGGGTTCTATTATGCGACTGTCGCTGTTTCGTCACCAAGGACCAAACGTTCCGTCGTTAAACAAATACATCGCCAATCAACAAAACGTTATCGCCAATCGATCGGCGGCGGCATCGACGCGGCGAAGCCGCTCACGCACACGTGCATCCATATTACACACACATGCATCCATATTACAAAAAATAAGTTATAATTATCGTAAAAATATATTATGTAATATTAAACATTCCTAAGTTCATAGAAACATCGTCCATACTTTAAAAATTGCGTAGTACAAAAACAACAATTATACTATGCAGGGTATATTCGAATATTTCGAAGGTACTTTCAACAGCGCCGGTTGGTGCAGTGGGTATGGTCTCCGACTGCGGAACCGCTGAAGAGTTTTTGGACCAGGCTCGAATCCCGCTCCAGGCCAATTTTATTTTTTCGTTAATCAGATGTTTTTTCGATTTATAACCCTATGATTGTTGTTACGCTACTGTAAAAACCTTTTTGAACTATGTTTAAACTATTTTTTAATAATTTTTCGGAAAAATATTTTTGGAGTACTTTCGGTCTTTAGTCGTTTACGGGATGTATATTCGAATATACCCTGCATAGTATAATTGTTGTTTTTGTACTACGCAATTTTTAAAGTATGGACGATGTTTCTATGAACTTAGGAATGTTTAATATTACATAATATATTTTTACGATAATTATAACTTATTTTCTCACGGAAAAAACGCCGAAAAAAGCGGTTTTTCTTTTTTCCTACTATGACGCACCACACGCAGGGGTTTGAAAAAAATTGAGCATAATACTTAGGACAATACCTAATTGCTAAATTAATTCTGTTCTAGTGTCTCTTAGCTTTCCATATGAAATCTTTTTTTTTTCGATTTTTTTCGTGTTTTTCGATATTTAAAACCAGAGTTTGCAACGGAAAAATCTGAAAATGGCTCAAAGTATGTGGTTTGGTATCCGAAATGTGTCAGATTTTTTTCAGATTTTTAAATTGTCATTAAATGGGAAAAATGGGCCAAAAACTGAATTTTCGTTTTTCCTCAATAACTACCCTTACAGATGAGCTATCGGGCTACAACTTGGCTGGAAAGTATCTTTTTTTTTTGTCTATCGAATGGCGCATATTAGAATAAAATACCTTCCAGGGCAGATTTGACCCCCAAAACCGGCTATAGCCTTTGTTCGCGACTATTGAATTTCGGAAGGTTTGGTATCGTATCTTTGGTGTAACAGGTGATTTAGTAGCGGTTGTGATCGTGAACTTTTGGACTTTCGTTTGATATCGATTCTGTGCGCCTTTGAATATTGGTGACTCGCGATGTCAGAAAATAGGAGAAATTTGACCAACCTAACCATCGTTGGGCTCAAGGAACTTCTCAGATCCAGGGATATGATGGTCTTAGGCTCGAAAACCGAATTAGTTACCCGCTTGATCGAGACTGACCCGAACATCGAAAACGCTATTCAAGAGAATTACGAGACAGAGACAGAGACGTCTCTCAAGGAAAGAGAGATAGAGATTCTTCGCCACGAACGCGATCTTCATCTACGCGAATTGGACTTATTAAGACGAGAGAGAGAATTAACGACACCGACGCGATCTACGGGGAGTAGCGTTACCGTCAGGCCCACGACAAGCATCAGAACAATCGCTGATTTACTATGTGAATTTTCTACTATGAAAATTTGGAGACAGCATGTAGAGCGACTCAGGACGATGTACAGCCTGGACGATTGTGCAACGGTAACTATAATTACGTTGCGCCTACGAGGAAAAGTTTGAAATGGTTCCATTCTAAACCAAGCCTGTTAGAATTGTCCGCATCACTTTTGCTGGAAGAAATACGGAAGATGTTTGACCATCGGTTAGACAAATTAGCCGTGAGAAGAGAGTTTGGAAACCGTATGTGGCAAAGGAATGAGTCGTTTCCTGACTACTTCCATGACAAAATTACGTTGGCGAAAAATATTTTGGTGGATCCGGAAGAATTGGTGGATCTGGTGATCGACGGAATTCCAGACCCACAACTTAGAGACCAGGCACGTATGCAGCGCTTGGAGACGGCAGATGAACTTCTCGATACGTTTCTAAAATTATCATTAAGGAGAGATCGGGAGCTCGAGGATCCGAAACGGCCGATACCAGGGAGGTTGGTGACGACGAGGGACACCGGCGTTCACGATCGTACCTCCAGGGACTCCGCGCAGGAGAAGATCGTGCGGTGTTTCAACTGCAACGAATCGGGGCATTGGAAGAAGGACTGCACCAAACCAAGGCGGGAATGGGGTTCCTGTTTCAGATGAGGGGAAAAGTCACACCGGGCAAAGGATTGTCCGCAACAGACATTACCAGCCCCTGCCTCGACGATGACCTCGACTACGCAACCAGGGACAACAACGCACTTGGTCCAACCCTGTCCTCCGGAAACCCCGTTCAGTGTGCCGTTTTCTTGCACAGCCCAGGACAGCAGCGGAGCGACCTCCTACGTTTCCACCGTGGCAATTATCGATTCAGGTTCGCCCGTTAGTTTAATCAGAAGAAATGCGTTACCGTCTAGTTTTTGTTTCGAGCGACCGGTTAATAATAAATTTTATGGCGTAAATTATTCAGCAGTTAATATCGTTGGTGAATTTACAACCGAAATTTGTATAAACGATGCACACGTTCCAATTACACTTTTTGTCGTACCAGATACAACCATGTCGCACTTCGCATTATTAGGCAGAGATTTTATTCGGTCGCCAACGATTGAGATTAAGCTGGGGAGTTCCGCGGAAATCAAGGTAAAGGAAAGAGAGCCCGAGGAATCGGACAAAGAATTTTTTTTTACAAATTTTTAAAATTGATTATCTCGAAAATCCAATTTCCTCGAGCCACCAATTAAATGATGATCCAGAATTAGATATTAGTATAGAGGGATAACTCAAGGAAATTTATTTTCGCAACGACGTTCACGTAGGCGACAATGAGCAATGCCCGAATACTGTCGAAGCAGTTACTTCGTTAAAAACCGAGCATCCAATTAGCTTTCGGCAGCGTCAACTAGCTTTTGCAGACAAGGAAAAACTACGTATAATCCTTGACAATTTGTTAAGAGAGGGCACCATTAGGCCCAGTAATTCCCCTTATGTTAGTCCAATTGTCTTGGTCAGAAAAAAGAACGGAGATATCCGCTTGTGCGTCGATTATCGTGAATTAAACAAACATACTATCAGAGACAACTTTCCTGTACCACTTATAGACGATTGTTTACACCAACTTAGAGACAAGAAATATTACACGAAATTAGATCTTAAAAACGGTTTTCACCATGTAAAAGTCGCTGAAACGTCTGTAAAATATACATCGTTCAGTACACCTTTAGGTCAATACGAGTATCTCAAAATGCCAAAAATTTCGGCATGGATTCTGTATGTGTTTTCAGATAGATACCACCTGCCACATTTTTCCGCCTTTTTGCCCCTTACTACCCCCTTCCAGTAAGCAATGTCTTACACACTATATTACTGGTTCTGCCTTTGGCTGCCACTGGGAGATAGACCTTCAAGTTCCTGTTGTCCTTTATCCTTGAAAGGGCTACATACAACTGCCCGTGGGTGAATACAGGCTCGGGCAAGTACACACTCACACTTTCGAAAGACTGTCCCTGTGCCTTATGAATAGTCATGGCATATGACACAATAACAGGAAACTGTCTTCTCTTTAGCACAAATGGCAATATACTTTCGCTAGGGATCATATCGATCCTCGGTATTACTGCCATTGTACCCTTGGCTTTTCCTGTCATAATCTTTCCTACTATTAAATTTGCATGAAGCTCCTTTATTATTAACCTAGTCCCATTCAGAAGCCCACACTTTGCATCCAAATTCCTGAGCAGCATCACAACCATTCCCTCCTTTAACCTAAGCTTGTAGGGAAGAATTCCTGAGGGTTGCTGCTTGTTCAGGAACTCTACTAGATATCTTTGATAATCTGTAGGATCATCCGATATAATATAGTCGGCCGAACAATATTCTACAATTTGACCTTCAAGAAGATTTGTTACGCGATCATTGATAATGTTCGCATCTTCATTTCTTGTTGTCAATATTATTTTACATGATATCGTTTCGTCCGATTTACTTAATTGCTGGGACCCAAAAATGCTCTTAACTAAATTATTCTCCAGGAACTTTGCTGGAATTTCCACCATGCCTTCTTGATCATTTATGGAGCCATCTCCAATTTTCATTAATCAATCAGTAAATTCGGCCTGGTTCTGAGCCCTCATATTCACTGACAGGTTAAGTATCTTCACTTGACCCCATAAAATTGAACTTTGTATTGAGGCTTCTATTATATCAATAGCTGTGCCCCTCAATACAACATTGGCTGTTTGGCGGAAATCCCCACCTAATATTAGTGTCTTCCCTCCAAATATGTCGTTCTTATTGTATAGCTTTCGGAGAACCTCATCTATAGCTTCTAAAGCATACTTTGACATCATTGATACTTCATCAATCAATATCAATGATGCCTCCTTAATCCTCCTGGCTTCTGGTGTATTGACCTTCAGTTTGGATATGCTCGATTCACTTAAAGGAACAGACAACTTTATTCCGCTATGCACTGTTCTTCCATCCTTGAGCAAATCCGCTGCTATACCTGTAGTGGTCAGCTGAATTACATCTTTCTTATCTTTATGCAAATAAGATGTTATTGCATTATAAAGATAAGTCTTTCCGCTTCCAGCTGGACCATCCACGAAGAATAAATTTCCTCCTTTGCCAATAGACCCACTTATTTTATCAAAGGCTTCCCTTTGATACTCATTTAGGGATTCTACTAAGTTGTTGACATCTCCAATATTAGGCTCAGTTTCTTCTTCTTCATTAATAATTACACTTGGCTCGGGCAATCCTAAAGATTTCAGATTCCACCCATGGCTGCTTAATTTCTCTGATAAAATGGAAAGAAGCCTGTATTCCTGTGGATCATTCAGTTCTTCCATCATATCTTCTTTAAATTTATTATACAGTTCTATGGGTCTTTTAGGACTATTAAAAGAGCAGATATAACAGAACAAAAGCCTAATCATAGATGGAGACTGTGTAGCAACAGCTTCATCTAAAACTCTTTCCCATTCTTTGTCTGTATGTAAAAGCCCCCTTGCCTTTGCTACTTCTTTAAAACTATTATATGTACAACCATTGAAAGTCCTAAGATCTTCATAAGATGTACATCCCTTTACATTTAAAAGTAGCAGCCTTAGATAGAATCGTTCCTTCTCATTTAAGGAGACTGCATAAATTCTGGTAATTATTTTGTTATTGGCTCTTCTTCTTTTTCTCCATTCACCTTTTGAATAAACATAGTGATTAGGGATTTCACTATAGAAGTATTCTCTGGCTTCAGGATCTTCGCTGTTCAATTTGAACCATGCCAATAACATTGTCTTGTTTAGGTCACCTCTTTGTATCCTCTCTTCTTCTTTGCCCTCCTCGAAGATTATTATTTGCTCTTGTGGAAGATGTACTGGATGCCTAATTACGTCATGAGACCTATCGCACATCTTATTCTCCAATAATCTCCACATTGCTTCTGGAGCAGAAACATATCTTGTATTGATGAAATGATTAATTTCATTATTATTTGTCATCTGCATCTCAGCACAGTCATATCCTTTATAAATATATTTAAAAATATACTTCACTGACTTAATTGAAGTACAAACTTCAACATTGATGTGACAATTAAATTTAGAGAGAAGATACTTGTTATAGGGCAACACAAATGCATTAGAGACCATAAACTATTCTTATGCTGCACACAATTATTACTTCTCCTTTTGTACAAAGGATATTCCCTTCTATTTATTACAGTCTCTTCATTAAATACCTTAGGGAATCCCTTTGTACAAATTCCATCTTCCATACATGGACTTTGTGGATTTAATATTCCGCATGGCCCATGTATCATGTGCTTCATTACTTTATTATAGAGGCCATTTTCCTTTGCTTCTTCTGGAATTTCTGCTGACACATACTGATCTATTTTATTTGGCGTATCAATCTTATTTTTAAGAATGATCAGTATGTGTGCATGTGGAAGGCCTCTCTTTTGGAACTCTATGCTATAAACATAGGCCACCACTTCTCCAAAAACCTTTCCCTTAAGAATATCCTCCAACATAGCCTTTAATTTAAGGTTGAATACCCTCGCTACCAAATCTGGCCTGTCGGATGCTGTTTGCCCTTCAAACAGATTATTTTTGATTTCTGGCCAATTTGGATTACAGGTCATAGTAATGAATAAATCGGGTTTCCCAAACTTAGTTACCATGGCCATTGCGTCGTGGTACCTTTCCCTCATATTTCTTGGCGAGCCTTGGAATGTAGACGGCAGAATTATCGGCTTTGAAGTATCAGAAGCCCCATTATTTACATAATCCATCATTCCCTTGTAGTAATCAACTCTTAGCTTCTTTTGATTCAATTTAATAAAATTTAAATTGTTTGCTTCGACTTGAAGATAAGAGTCAATTATCCATTGCTGAAATAGCTTACCGGCATTAAGTATTGGATACTTGAGCTATCTTATATTGTAACATTGATCAATGTTAAATTAGGCTGCCATCCAGTCTCCCCGTGAGGAAAGAGTATCACATAGGACATAGGATCAATGTGAGGACTTAAAATATTAAGATGGTCACTATCAAATCCATCACCCTTTGTGTATACCCTTGCATCCCTGTCAAATGGCGGTTCACCATTAGGATCAGAGAAGACCATAGCAATCTCACTGGCCGTGGGACTGTTGTATCTTCTTTGATCTCTCCTTAAATTTCGGTTAAACACCATGTTGAATTCCTCAACTCTTTCGCCGCGACTTTCAGCTTCCTCGACTACGTCATTCATATTCTTATAGGCGCTACTATAAGAATAATACTACTACGGATAAGGCGCTACTATAAGGATTAATTCTTCTTATGACTTCGTCTAAATTATACATAACATTATAGTCACATTTATTATTGGCCTGGTTATTCGTCCTGATGTTATTAGCCATTTCGGTATCAACCACATAAAGTTGGGAATACTTCATTGGGCCATTTACATTATTTAGATGATAGACACAGTGATAAATCTGTGCAAGCATCTTTAAACAATATGGCCCATTATTAATTGTCTCCATTTGTACACTCAAAGAAGCAAAAGAAAGAGCAGAATTAAATGATCTTATATTAGTCTTGAAATTCTTAGACTCGCTATGCTTACCAGTTATTAAGTTCTTTAATAATTCTGGATACTCTCTCCTTTGATCCAATTTGATTTTGCCAAAGTGGCAGCAGTTCTTGAAAGCCCCATTTCTGTTGCTTTCATCTGCAAAATTAAGTGCACCACAGTAAATACATTTGACATTTAGATTCCCACAGAAATGTTCCTTGTCAACAGGATCTTGAATGAAAATTGGCACAGCTTGGGTGTGCGTATTCATTACTTCATCCATGTCTTGGCCCCAATTATACAAATTACTATTTATATTCGCTTCCTCAATGCAACTGAATATACTGGTATTCCTTTTTGTTGTTTCACTGTCATTAGTTTTTTTATTTTTTAAGCTTAAATTGGTGTTTAATAAAGTGACAATGTCATCTTTATCAACGTTTACTAATCCTTGTGGTTGTATACTAAAATCATTATTTTGCTGATTGTTTGTAAACATAATCAGGGGTAATTTTTTTTCTTATTTATATTATTAAGATTCATGAAATTTCTAGAAAATTCAAGAAGAAAGGGCCTAGCCGATTAAGATGGTCAAAAGTGCCCTTAGACGTTTTTCAATGATTGATGAACCATTCGAAAGCTGACCAAGAAAAACCCCTCTGAGCAAAATTTCAACCCCCTATCTTGCTCGTGAGGGTAGTTACAGGGTAAATAAGATTTTGAGCTTTTCCGCGCATTTTCCGCACTCTGATGCTTCCTAAAATTCTGAAAAAATGTGGTATATTTTGGATCCTAAGGCAGATTTTTGACAATTTTTTCAGATTTTTTGGATGCAAACTGTGGTCGTAAAAAATGAAAAACCCCCAAAAAATCGGAAAAATACTGGTTTTTCAAAAATATGAAAACATGCTATTTAGCTGTTTAGTGCCCCAATATAGTATTATAACAGGCAGTGTTGTCAATTTTTTTAGATCGCTGTCAAAAACAAGAAAAACCGAAATTTTTCGACGTTTTTGCTATTAGGAGGAAAGTTACACTTGTTGATTTTATTACAAGTATATATTAAGTCATTTTTAACGTTATTACATTAAAACAAGTAATTGTTTGACCCATGAAATGTGATTTAAGAGAAAGAATAATTGTATTTCGTGTGATATATACCAGAATGTTTGTTTTCTATGTTTGTTGTTACCAAACCAACTAATTGTACTAATTGTAAGTTTTGCAATAAACATGTTTATTAAAAAAAAATTAAAAAAGGCGTCTGACTACGGAGCGGAAACGCTGGGGTTCGAATCCCGTTGGTGGAAAAGTTTTTTTTCCATACATCATCTTTATTTTTCCAATTTCTTATTACCCATGGTTTATTCATGTGATTTTTTAAATATTTTTTTAACGGTTTAAAAACATTTAAATAACATTCTTAATTATATTTTATTTATACGACTGCGATTTTACTTCGAATTTAATGATATTATTTCCTTCGATTAAGCAATAAATATTTATATTATTGTGTTCGTCCACGATTTCCGTCAGATATGAAATTGCTTGTGAAAATTGGTAAGACTCCGTGAAAAGAATTTTTAAATCTACTTCTATCATTTTCGGAAAATCAAGAATATCTGCCGAGGATACTGTATGAAATTGAGTCTACAAGTGTCTACAATATAACCATTCGTTGTGCAGATTGTGAAGGGTTTACACAACGGTACATTCTTTGGATTGAATATGGCTTTCGTTGGTACTCGTTGTTTGTACTTTTCTGGTGATGAATATACGTCCCATCGAAAATAATGAACTTCCTGATCCGTATCATAAATGTCCACAGTACAAGTCTTTCATTCAAGTAACTATAAACGGGAGTTACTTTCTTATGTACCTTACAAGAAAAAAGAATGGCTTAAGTTATTTGTACTTGACACCTCACTTTCAAAACAGTGGTAGTATGTAGCCCTTTTTTTCAATTTGACAAAAACCAATACTTTGCTGCGTGTTATTTATTCAGAGTCCTTCACATTTCTTCCCTAATTTCTGAAGACGCAAGACTTAGAAACTAGATTAAGGAATTTTAATATTTAGAATGTTATACAGGACCGTAATAATGAACATATACAATTAGAAAATCGTGGAAGTAATAGATACTCCAAAATTATATTTGCATGTATTTTACTCAAAAATGTTATTTAAATATTTTTAAACCATTAAAAAAATATTTAAAAAATCACATGAATAAACCATGGGTAATAAGAAATTGAAAAAATAAAAATGATGTATGGAAAAAAAAACTTTTCGCTCCGTAGTCACACGCCTTGACCGCCCTGCCAACCGGCGATATTGAAAACGTTGCAAACATTCTGGTATATATCACACGAAATACAATTATTCTTTCTCTTAAATCACATTTCATGGGTCAAACAATTACTTGTTTTAATGTAATAACGTTAAAAATGACTTAATATATACTTGTAATAAAATCAACAAGTGTAACTTTCCTCCTAATAGCAAAAACGTCGAAAAATTTCGGTTTTTCTTGTTTTTGACAGCGATCTAAAAAAATTGACAACACTGCCTGTTATAATACTATATTGGGGCACTAAACAGCTAAATAGCATGTTTTCATATTTTTGAAAAACCAGTATTTTTCCGATTTTTTGGGGGTTTTTCATTTTTTACGACCACAGTTTGCATCCAAAAAATCTGAAAAAATTGTCAAAAATCTGCCTTAGGATCCAAAATATACCACATTTTTTCAGAATTTTAGGAAGCATCAGAGTGCGGAAAATGCGCGGAAAAGCTCAAAATCTTATTTACCCTGTAACTACCCTCACGAGCAAGATAGGGGGTTGAAATTTTGCTCAGAAGGGTTTTTCTTGGTCAGCTTTCGAATGGTTCATCAATCATTGAAAAACGTCTACACGCGACTTCTCCCCGAAAATGCCCCCACCCTAGAGTTCACCTGCCGCGAAGATGTCCAAAGTGCCATTATTCACCTGGAAAACACCATCCTGACTGCGTCAACGCTGGCGATTCCCAGGAAAAAATGGCACCCCAGAGCCGTCCCCGGATGGACGGCCGAACTCACGCGATCAAAAAGAACTGCGTACCGTCTCCGACGAGCATTCCAACGCGAAAGAGATTCGGCCCGTAAAATAGAAAAACGCCGCGCTTACTCACAGGCCCACAAAGAGTACAGAAGACTCTTCCGCAACTCCGCCAGGAGTGGCTGGAGGGAATTCGTTACACGAGTGGGCCGCGAAAATCCCTGGTCCGTACCGTACAGGACGATCTTCGGGAAAAACATACCTCCGCCGCTACTCTCATCGGTCCTCCTTGACGACCGCCACACAGACAATTGGCAAGAAAGTGCAAGCGCGCTACTTGCAGCCCTCAGCCCGGACGATTCAACCCCCGACAGCGAATCGCACACCATAACGCGCCGTAACTTCAATCTCGCGACGGACACAAATGACGCCCCTGAATTCAACATCCTAGAACTGGGAAAAATCATAAAGAAACTCGGGAATAATCGCTCCCCGCGGGACCCGACGGTATTGAAGTACCTGTACTTAAAAAGGCCTTCAGCCTAACACCTCACGTGCTGTTAAAAATCTTTAACGGCTGCCTTAAATTCGGACTCTTCTCGTCCACGTGGAAAACAGGGAAAATCAGGGCCATCCTTAAGGCCCCTGACAAACCTGAGACCATGCCCTCCTCGTATCGTCCGGTATGCCTTCTGCCCGCGCTCTCCTTTGACATCAAGGGAGCCTTCGACAACGTGTGGTGGCCTGCGGTAACAGCCGAATTACGTAACCGCGGATGGCCCAGTAATATCTACAACGTAATCCTAGATTATTTTAAAAACCGAAAAGTAATCCTTTCATCCGAATATACCACAGTCTCCAAAACCGTCACCAAAGGATGCCCGCAAGGCTCGGTATTCGGACCCTCCATTTGGATTATCCTTTTTGACACTCTCTTACGCGAAATTAAAACAATAGAACGCACCCACACTGTGGCTTACGCCGATGACCTGCTGGTCGTCGTCGAAGGGAACACCCGAAGTTCCATCGAAACGACGGGCGCGGTTGTTGCCGGCGTGATCCAGGGTTGGTGTCAACAATGCAAGCTTTCTTTATCCCCGCACAAAACTACAATGCTCCGTGTGAGCGGAACGCTAGATCTTCTCAGACCACCTGATATATTAATTGATGACACTCGGCCTCGCTTCGCCAAAAGCCTAAGATACCTGGGTGTGGTGTACGGACACTCGTTAACAGTGTCCGAACACGTAGCCTACATCTCGGCCCACGCGAAAGCGAAGTACAATTCTATTTCTGCTTTGATTGGATCCAAATGGGGATACGATTTCCGAGCCCGGACCATCCTATACAAAGGCATCTTTATCCCAATCATTACCTACGGCGCGATTGGCTGGGCCCACAAGCTCAACCAAAAGCACATCTCCTCCCTAATTAGTGCGCAGCGTGCCGCTCTCCTCAGAGTATGCGCTGCGTACCGCACAACCTCCACCGATGCACTCTGCATACTAGCCTACCAAATCCCCCTAGATCTGTACCTGACAGAGAAGCGCTACCGCTATTTTGTCAGGAAAAATAGGCCGTTCAGTTACTGCGAAATAACATTCGACCCCGCCAATCACGATGACCTAAAACAGCACCGAGAGGAAACCCTCACCGCACTTCGTGCAGACTCCCTACAGACCTGGCAGAACAGATGGATCTCCTCGACCAAGGGAAGAGTCAGTTTTGAGTTCTTCCCGAACTTGGCTGACAGTTCCGAATGTGATGTCCCGATAACTCACTACTCAGCTCAGTTTCTCACAGGCCACGGCAATTTCCGCGCGAAGCTACACCAATTCGGTCTAGCAGATTCGCCGGAATGCGCCTGCGGTGAGGGACTAGAGACCTCCACCCATGTCCTTCTCCACTGCGAGCTTCACGCAGG
>CAJYYF030000119.1:500000-540000 GCA_913789895.3 Seladonia tumulorum | reverse complement strand
TTCCGTGCGCGTTGAACCCTATGAATACCCGGTTCCTGTTCAACAGGGTTCTCCGGGTTTCTGGGGAAACTTCCGCCACCCAATTGGTGACTTCTCTGTCTTTTTGGCCAGTTCTAAAGAGGAGTCTGAACTCCTTATCTAGTTCCTCTTCTGAGTTTAACTCGAGGTTTTGTTTATGTATGGCCTGTTTGATGTCACCCTCAGAGGTTTTAGAGGGGACTCCAAATATGATAATCTTTGGTCACCTCTTGGGGAGGGGACCAATGCACACTTTTTCTTTTAGTTTCTTATTATTGAGGACTTGCTCAATGTCCTCGGCATTTTCAGTCTCTATCAGGATACCGGAGTTTCCGATTTTACGGAGGTTCCGTATCCTGATCTTTTCTTCCGTCGGATTTAGGCAATCCGACAGTACCTTTTTCGTTTCCTCGCTGTTCTGTATTCTGCTACCATTTGCAGGGTAGATGGCCGCTGTTAGTTTAGACTTCGCTATGTGAGTCTTTTTGGCCACTTGTGTAGTCGGTTTGTTTGCCCTGATTATGTCCGAGTACAGTCGCGGTTTAGGGGGTAGGACCTCCTGGTCGCGAATTTTCTCAGACATTAGGCTGTCTATTTTCATAGACAGCTCGTTCAACTTGGTCTGTACGTCATTGTGTGTTCCTCTTTGCTGAGCTTCCAGCTTGGCTTTGAGCTCTTCGTTTTCGCCGGTTAGTTGTACAACTAACTGTTCGTCTTCTTCCTCTTTTTTCCGGCTAGCTTTTAGCTTGGCCTTGAGCTCGTTATTTTCTTTTTCGAGCTGTTGCATTTTCACTTCATGCTCGTTTGTTGTTCGTTTGTGCTCGTCAATTAGTGCGTTCGCTTTGTCCCTTTCTTCGTATATAAGTGCGTCGCAGAAATACATGATCTTGTTAAATGCAGTATCAAGTTCCTTTTCATCTTCTTTATCTAGTGCCAGGGTTTTGACGAGGCTGTCTGCTATTTTAATGCCGAGTTTGCGATCCATAGGCTCGGGGTTTGTTTCCACTTTGGGTGCCTTACTCTGTTTAACCTTGAGTGACTCGTCGCCCGAGTCACTCAGGCGGGATTGCTCCTTGTTCCTCTTTCTTGTGTTGGTCATATCCTGTTTGTTTTCTTTTTGTACTTGTATGCTTGTGTCTGAGTCTGACGTATCAGACGTATCTACTATCCAGGCTCTAGCCGTAACTCTTTTTGCCTGTATCTTATCTTCGTCTGTCCTGATGTTTTTATCGCCCTTCTTTCCTCTTACCTCTCCCTTCTTCGTCTTTTTGTTTGTGTTTTTGTCACTATTACCCATATTGTTCCCACGAGTAGGGACAAAAAACGGTCGCTCCCCGGGTGACGCCCTTTCCGGGGAGAAGGCTAATACTCTCAGGGTGTCGCCTGAGTCCTGAGGTTAGCCCGCTAGTCACCGATGCTCCCACCGGTCGCCCGTGTTCGCAAGGAGACACAGGACCTCTCTCGCCGCGGTCTTCAGCTTAGAGGTAGGGATTTGTTGAAGGGGGTTGTTCTCCCCGCAGTCCGACCAATAAAGGTAAGACCCCCGTTTTTGCACTTCTGCTACATACCACCGGGTTGCCTCCGGTGGGTCGTCGCAACAGAAGGAACCTACCGGTTTGTTCTTTGGGAGAGAGCCGCGGTGATCGCGAGCGATCACTCCGCAAGAGCTCTCTCTTGAGAGCCCCGTTAGGCACCCGAGGGTGTCCAGGTCCCACCACGTGGAGGAGGGGTTGGCGTGCCAGGGAATCGAACCCTGGCCCTTGTGAGACCCAGTAGATAGGGACAGAGGGAATCTCGTTAATCCATTCATGCGCGTCACTAATTAGATGACGAGGCATTTGGCTATGTATCAGCTGGGAAGAGTCCGTGCCGCTGAGCATAGGAACCTAGCGACGGTGGGCTCCCCAGTGACATTGCTGGGCATAGTTGTTATGTGGTGCTATACACCGCCCAGGATAGGTGACAAAAAGAAGGCCACGGTAGACCTTTCTGCTCCATTCATTCACCTTACATCATCACTCATCCAGTGTCGAGAGCCGACGGCGCGGCCGGGTCAGACCTTGTGCGGGCCACGGCGGTACTATAAACCGAAGTCATTCCGTTAAACCGCCGCCAGTTTAACCACGAGCCCCACAATACGCGAGTTGTCAGACCCCGGAGTTGGCTCTTGGTGAGACCAAGCATCCGGAGCTCGCGTTCTAGTGTAGCTTCCGCTACACGGTTCACTAGATCCTCATTTTGACCGTACTTGGCCACCTTCCTGGCATGAGCCGAGTTCAACGCCGCTTCACTGGATACCACCTGCGCGTCGACCACGAACGCCAAACCATCCTTGGCGATCGTAAGGTCGGGTCGTCGCCTCCCGGCAGATGTCGAGAAGGCTAACTCCTCGTCCACCTGCCATCCCTTCTGCCGGAGGGCACCAGCGACTTGACGGCAAAGGTCGTTATGCCGTAGGATCCTTCCGCCGTGCGTCCTGAAACATCTCTGCACGCAGTGAGCCGGGGTTTCCCTTTCGGGACACCCAGCACGACATTGCACAGAGAGTTCAGGTCTGCCACGGGAGGTTCTCGCTCGAGACGGTAGGCAGTTGGCGCGAACGTGATGGTAATGCACATAGTCGCTACCTGGGATGGCTGAAGCGCCTTGATATACCCAGTGCGAACTCAAGCGACAGGAGGCCGACTCACGTAGTCCTTTCCCGTCGCAAGAGTCGTGCAACGCCGCAGCGCAACTCCGCCTGAGCTCAGCGGTGGAAGTGACACGTTCACCTCGGTAGCGCATCTGGTCTTCGAACCTAATGAGCTGGCGAGCCACAAATTGTGACTCTGCCGCAGCTCTAGCCGAGGGAAGCGCACTTCGACAAAGCCGCTGAAGTCGCTGGTAACGGAGAATGGGGATGTGCGTCCTAAGCACCGGCAAACCGAGCCCGCCTTCTGGAATCGGCGCATGAAAGTATCCAGTAGGCACATCATGGGGCATGTGCAACCAAGTACGTACTGCCGTACGAACTTGTACATCGTGTGCTTTCAGGGTTTTAGCGTTGGCTCCGCCGACTACCCACAGGTGGTAAAATCGGGGCAGCAAATAATCTTTGAGCAACGAGAGGCGTTGCTGGGGCTTCAAAGGAGCCTTCTTAAGTTGGTTAAGATAACCTTCTAATGGCACCGATGTGGCACTTCCCTTAGGGCCTTGAAAGGTGGCTCGCAGGTAGGTCCAGACGTCAGTGGGAGACCTCTGCGGGAGCAGAGAGCCTCCAAGAAGGAATGTTGGGTCAGTTAAGACCTTCACCTTCTTCTGACGGCCAGAGGCTACCAAGGAGAGAACCCCGGTTTTCTTGGCGTTAATTTCGAGCCCACACCGCTGAAAGGCAGCGTGCAAGCGGTCTAAATTCTCCTGCAAACCGTGCTTGGTTGACGACAGGAGTACAATGTCGTCGGCTAGGCCAGGGCATTTATTCGTGTTTCACCCATGATGAAGCCAACATCCTCCGAGAGAGTCCCTAGTGCTCTATCCACGACCAGATTGAACACTAAGGGCGATAGAGGATCTCCCTGGCGTACTCCACGACCCAACAGGATCGGCTCTCCCAAAAGACCGTCAAGCTGTAGTCTGGTCTCCGCAGCAGCATAGGTAGAGCGCATATACTGGAGGAAGCTTGGTGGTAAATCCGCCTCCTCTATGGCTTTAAATATGGCCGGGTGCGCGACCGTGTCGAATGCCTTCGCCACGTCCACGCAAGCCATATGCAGGGACCTGTTCCTGCGCCTTGCCTCAGCGAGCGCAGCCGTCAGGATGGTGACGTTCTCACACACCCCGTCGACCGTCTTAAATCCTCGCTGACGTTCGTCGATTATATCTAGCGCTACAAACCTAGCCGCTAAAATGCGGTGGAATTGCCTCAACGGGACGGAACTTACGCTTAGGGGTCGGTAGTCAGAAGGCAAAGGCCTATCTGATGTCCCAGACTTCCTAAGGAAGACCGTCCGGGTCATATGGACATCGTCCGAGGGACCTCCCTTGCAAGGAGCAGGAGGTTGAACAGTAATGCGCGTAGAGTGGAGGGGACGTACTTCCACTCACGAGGCGTAATACCGTCCAAACCTGGTGCTGAACCGTCCCGTACGGCAAGCTTCTCAACCTCCGAGGGGCTGATCGGCCGCCATAGGGAAGACTTATCGAGCCCCGGGGGGCTCGCGCTCTCTCCGGCGCCCTCGAGATGAATCCCTCGGGCAACCGAATTGACGGTAGCACGCTGCCTTAATCCCGAGGAGGAGTCCAGGAGCCCCGTCAAATCCCCATCGGCGGTACTGGATTGCTCAATAAGAGGTCTCCAGTATTCACCGAACGCCTGGGGAGCGGGACGATCCCTATCTTCCTCTCCATCAAGGATGTAGTTAAGGCAGCTTCGCCGGTTCTTCTTGTAGAGCTTCTGCACGATGGCATATTCTCTACGGCGCTTCTGCTCTCTACTCTCCCTAGTGCAGGGAGGATTATGCTTTCGACGTCTAGTTGGGACGCGAGGCTGCCTCTTCTCCTTATTGGGGAAAATGTCACCTAGCCATCCGGAGATGGCATCAGTGACACCCTCGCCCGCCAAGGCAGACCGTGCGATATCGCACAGCCTACTAGCCTGGTAGCTCCGGAAACGCGCGCATTCCTCGATGAGGAATGTTAACGCATCCCGGAGCCTCTCATCATCTGAATGAGGTCTAAGGCTAGGAAGGGCGACGCGCTGGGGGGTGGTGTCCTCTATGGTCGCTGAGGGCTCGGTGGCTCGTGTCATCACCTCGGACCCGAGCCCTCCTCCGTCATCGCCACTGCTACTAGCAGCGGCTTGATGGGTGAACCTTTCCACCATCAAGCGGTAACCCTCCTGCTTTCTTTTACCCTTGATGGCTTCCAGCGTTCGATGGGGGAATCGCTCGACCAGATACTGGTTCATGAAGCGAACCTCCGCTGAGGCCGCGGTAACCTCAGCTCGCGCCAGTAGGGACACCTCCTCGTCATCACAACGAGCCTTTCGGCGTTCGATGTCGATCGCATCGTTGGCTTCAATCGGGTGGGCTCGGCGCGCATGCACACCTAAGCCTATCCGTGTTGGAAACTCTCGGTCACAGACCCCACATGGAAAGGCCGATGGGGCGGCAGAACATTGCTGTGGCACGATGTTTCCGCTCAAGGTCGATGGTCCGGCCGTGTCGCCAGCTCTCGACACCACATTCGCTACATCTCGCACTCGCAGTGCCCGGGCCATCCGAGAACCCGGGCGTGGTATATCATTATTTTGTCTATCCATTTTGGCTGCGAGTGGGAGGACAGACGGATTGACAGCCGAAAGCCCCCCGTAAGCCCGCTCCTTTTCTGGCCTCACATCGTGCGTGGAGCTAGGCACGTGGGCCGAAACCCTTTGAGGCGCTTCGCCACTATCGATTCAGTTCCCACGTCATAGAAGTGGTGTCCGGCGGGTGCCCCGAGGAGGCACTGCATAGTGACAATTGGGAGCGAGAGGCTGTATATTCGCATCAATCTCCCCAAGTAACTATCACCATCCGTTCGTGATCCCTCGCTGTGAGCAACGACGGCGTGTTGCCTTGAGCTGGTGCGGAGACGCCAGGGCCGGCTGGGGTGCTAGCGTGCCTGCTGCCTTGGATCAGTCAGGTCTTCGGACATGGCCTAAGAGGCCGAACGCGCGCACACAGCGGCGTGTTGCTTATAGCAACGAGGTATGGTGTGGTGGCGACCACGCCGCCCAGCGCACGGACTACAGGTGCGATACCTGCAGCCGCGGGCTGTGTACCTGACGGCGTAGTGCTTTTGGAAAAGCACTACAAAATGCCAAGCACCAGCGGCGTAGTGCTTTCACCCATACCCGTAAAAAAAAGCCTTAAATGGCAAAAAAATAGATTAGTACGGTATACGGTAGAACCGCATACAACGTATCTAATCGATATTACATCCGGGCTGCAAGCGGATGTTACACTCGTCTTATAGCCCAGCCGGCTGATCTGGTCGTCTTTCAACCGCCTCGCCACACATAGGTCAGAACCCTTCTTGGATCGTCTCGACATCTCGGATACTAGCCCGGACAAGCCGGTCCGACACCTCAGACGATGCGAGACACGGAACCTCTCCATCAGTCCCGTCAGTGCATGACGGCTAGCGACAGAGATCCGAAGACCTCTAGGATCCGAGGATCCATACGCGTAGAACGCGGTCTATGGCTGGGAGACCCCTTAGCTCAAGTTCCCAGGTCTCTACCGCCATACAGTTGACGCTTCCTTAAGAGGGTCATAGTTACTCCCGCCGTTTACCCGCGCTTTTTTGAATTTCTTCACGTTGACATTCAGAGCACTGGGCAGAAATCACATTGCGTCAACACCCGTGGGGGCCATCGCAATGCTTTGTTTTAATTAGACAGTCGGATTCCCCTAGTCCGTGCCAGTTCTGAGCTGAGCGTTGAATGGCGGCCGAAGAGGACGACCGTTCTAGACGGAAGCCTCACAGCAAGGAAGATCCGCGGGAGGCCAAGGCACGGGACCGAGCTCGGATTCCCATCAATGTGTTCACCTCGCCCAGGCCCGGCACGTCAGCCAGACCCGCTTCCCGACCAAGCCCGACACGCCCCGCTCCTCAGAGCCAATCCTTATTCCGAAGTTACGGATCCAATTTGCCGACTTCCCTTACCTACATTAATCTATCGACTAGAGGCTCTTTACCTTGGAGACCTGCTGCGGATATGGGTACGAACCGGCGCGATACCTCCACGTGGCCCTCTCCTGGATTTTCAAGGTCCGAGGGGAAGATCCGGACACCGCCGCAACTGCGGTGCTCTTCGCGTTCCAAACCCTATCTCCCTACTAGAGGTTTCCAGGGAACTCGAACGCTTATACAGAAAAGAACTCTCCCCGAATCTCCCGACGGCGTCTCCAGGTCATTTTGGGTTACCCCGACGAACTATCTTACGAGGGCCCGAATGGTATGCGGTTCCGCTGCCGGGTTCCGGAATAGAAACCGGATTCCCTTTCGCCCGATGGGTGTGTGTTTTTGTACATTTGCTCTTAGGACACCTCATCTACATAGGATTTCTCTTAGGGCTTAGGATCGACTGACTCGTGTGCAACGGCTGTTCACACGAAACCCTTCTCCACGTCAGTCCTCCAGGGCCTCGCTGGAGTATTTGCTACTACCACCAAGATCTGCACCGACGGCGGCTCCAGGCAGGCTCACGCCCAGACCCTTCTGCGCACACCGTCGCGACCCTCCTACTCGTCAGAGCTTCATGGAGGCCCCCCAATAATGGAGGAACCCCCCCACTTGCCGCTGACGGCGGAGTATAGGCGCGACGCTTCAGCGCCATCCATTTTCAGGGCTAGTTGCTTCGGCAGGAGAGTTGTTACACACTCCTTAGCGGATTCCGACTTCCATGGCCACCGTCCTGCTGTCTTAAGCAACCAACGCCTTTCATGGTATCCCATAAGCGTCGACTTAGGCGCCTTAACTCTGCGTTTGGTTCATCCCACAGCGCCAGTTCTGCTTACCAAAATTGGCCCACTTGGCACTCTGATCCAATATTATAATCTCGTGGCTTCATTGATCCAACCAAGCCAGAGATCTCACCCATTTAAAGTTTGAGAATTGGTTGAGGTCGTTTCGGCCCCAAGTCTTCTAATCGTTCGCTTTACCAGATGAGACTCGCACACGTTCACTAAAAGAGAAGGAGCGAGTGCCAGCTATCCTGAGGGAAACTTCGGAGGGAACCAGCTACTAGATGGTTCGATTAGTCTTTCGCCCCTATACCCAGTTCCGACGATCGATTTGCACGTCAGAATCGCTACGGACCTCCATCAGGGTTTCCCCTGACTTCGTCCTGACCAGGCATAGTTCACCATCTTTCGGGTCCCAACGTTTACGCTCTGGGTGCGCCTCTCCTCGTAATGAGAACGAGACGCCCCGGGAGTGCGAGGCCGCATCGTAACGCGGCCCATCCTCCCTTGGTCGACGCAAAGGTACGACCTTCACTTTCATTGCGCCTTTAGGTTTACATGTCCCAATGACTCGCGCACATGTTAGACTCCTTGGTCCGTGTTTCAAGACGGGTCCTGAGAGTACCCAAAGCAGTAACGTCGCTGACCGGTAATTCGAAGCTTGGCCAGTCCGAGGACACCGCCTGCTAACAGCTGGTTAGGCCCGAAGCCGGCACCAGGTCCGTACCATCGGGTGAGAACTAACCGAGCTTGCGGCGGGCCTGACGCACACACATTCGAGAATGGATTGGTTGCGGCCCGATACCGTCAGAGTACCGTCACGCAGCCGGCCAGGCGATCGAGCGTCTGCCGTGTGCGCACGAAGGCGACACGACAGGCAACAACTCGGGCCGTAGACCGACACGCAACGGGTCGCGACGTTCTACTAAGGGAGAAGTGCACGACTACGTAGCCGGAACATTTAAGCCGAAGATGGTGTACCCTCGCACCGGAAACCACGAAGGCCCTTGCGGGGTATCTGCGCACCAACGGAAGCCAGCCTCGTCGACGATGAATCTCCCCATTCGATCTTTTGGGTTTCTCAGGTTTACCCCTGAACGGTTTCACGTACTCTTGAACTCTCTCTTCAAAGTTCTTTTCAACTTTCCCTCACGGTACTTGTTCGCTATCGGTCTCGTGGTCATATTTAGCCTTAGATGGAGTTTACCACCCACTTAGGGCTGCACTCTCAAGCAACCCGACTCTAAGGAGAGGTCCTCCCGAAACGCGTACCGGTCGCTACGGGCCTGGCACCCTCTACGGGTAAATGGCCCCATTCAAGATGGACTTGAACGCGGTTCGACGTCACGGGATAAATGGACCCTCCTAAACACTACATTTCCCAACGGCGGAACCGCGGGATTCAGTGCTGGGCTCATTTCTGTTCGCTCGCCGCTACTAAGGAAATCCTTGTTAGTTTCTTTTCCTCCGCTTAGTAATATGCTTAAATTCAGCGGGTAATCTCGCCTACTCTGAGGTCGTCAAACGTGAAAAAAAATTTTCGTATATTTCACCGAAAGGCAAAAAAAAAGTACGCGAGAACGTACAGAGGAGCACAAAAAAAAAATTAAAAAAAACGAAACCATATGTCTTATGCACCACACCAAAGTGTCTTCTTTAATATTTTCTTCATTTCGTTCGAGTCGATCGGAAACTCTCGCTAGACGATCCGTCCGGTTAACTTTAACGTCCGTCGAAAAGAACTTTCGGGGACTGGACGACCGGAGGATCGCGCGGTATCGCGATCGACAATGAAGAAAAAAAAAGACATGGGGCGACCGACAAAGGTTCGTTTTTTTCCTTTCAAACACCTTCTCGTGCTCTCTGCGTGGACAACACCACACGCGCGTTACGTGCGACAACGCGAAGTTCGAAAGCCGCTCCATAGAGGAGTGTATATAATATTTTACACATCCGGTGGGGTTTTTTCTCTACTACACTACACACGAGACACGGGGGTACAGAAAGGTTGCACAGACAACACCTGATCAAACCAAAGAGACGCGAGATCTCGGTCGTCATTCAATTCAACGAACGTGGCGATGGAATATTCAACAAATTGTTGCTATATGTCCATCAGTCATCAAAGCGTTCGTAGAACGAGAGACCTCTCACTCGCTTACTCTAAGAATATGTTTGTCGAAGTGTAGCTGGCAACGACGACCCTCCGCGCTGTGTGTAATTATCGTGTAGAGAGACGCATCCACGCACAGACGTATATATTAAAATATATATATCTCTCTCTGGGGCTTACGCGTTGCACACCGCACAGAGTGTGTGTCTCACGCTGTTTTAGAGAGACGAGTGTCCGTATCTCTTTTTCTTTATATTTGTGTCTATTTTTCTGTAGTCTCTTGAGACTCTTTTATATATACCTTTCGTGTATACGCATCATTTCAGGCGACGTCGGGAGCGCGTAAAATGTTCGAGAGTGAAACGCTTCATCCGCAATGCGAATCGTTCCAGAGAGATAGGAGAGGAGAGATATTTCGATCGTCGGAGCGGTGTTTTTAACACGGGCGGTCGTATTGAAAATACGACTCACGACGCCGCAAAAAAAAAACACTCACGCAAGTCACACGATAGCGATACCCATCCACTTTCCTTCCATCTCACGAAACAGTTAGGTCGCAATGTAAAATTGGCAATTTTCACAGAACCGCGTCAAACGCCGACGAAACGCCCATCATTCGCTCGTACGTAGATTCTTCGCAACCCGACTCAGAAACGCTCTTTGTGCCCTCCACCGAAAATGATTCGAGACGGTGGAGAGGTAAGCGACGGCGGGGACTTACAAGAACAACGCAAGCAGTATTTGGTTACGTAAACGACCCTCAGCCAGGCGTGGTCCAGGAATTGTATCCGTGGACAGCAATGTGCGTTCGAAATGTCGATGTTCATGTGTCCTGCAGTTCACACGTTGACGCGCAATTAGCTGCGTTCTTCATCGACCCACGAGCCAAGTGATCCACCGTTCAGGGTAATCGTATATTTTTTATTTATATAATCAATATATATTTGTGGTCTCTTGTTCTGCGGTTCATAAGAACGCCGATACCTGAAAGGCTCCAACCAGCGCGCGAAGGAGATTCAGGCGTCGTTTTTAAGTACGACACGGTCGTCCATAGAAACGGAAACCATCGGATTACGCGAGGCAACGTATCACGCGTATCCGACGGCCGGGCGAAAAGTACATTGAAAAACCTTCCAAATGTGAAAAAAAAGAGAAAAGAGGAGAGAGAATACGGAAAACGACGGGGATCATAGACAACCCGATACTGGATTCCGACACTTCTCCTCCTCTCTTCTCTCATTCGATAAATAAAGGACTTCACAGCCGGCTCTGGCAGCGGTCGTTCGTCCCAAGCTCGTCAACGAGTAGGGTGTCAGACTCACGCAGCTTTAAAAGCCAGCTTCACAGCCGGTCCTCTCGAATGGGGGATGGCTCTTTTGCGCACAGACGATTGCGCACGACGGCATTGCACACGGTTCTTTTGGACACGGTATTATTGGACACACGGTTCTTTTGGACACAGTAACATTGGACACAGTGGGTTTTCGCTCACGCAAGGATTGCCCACATGGTTAAGACGCACACGCTGAGTTACGCACATGTAAAATTGGACTCATGATAGATTGCGCACAGTATGGCGAATCGAGAACAAATAGAATTGCGCACAGTAATTTTGGACAGTGAAAGAAATGCGGCCAAATCGTTATTAATTTTGGGTTATGTGCGCTATAAAACATTTCCTCACGGAAAAAAGGGTTAGGGTTAGGGTTAGGATTAGGGAATCACTTGGGGGGGGGGAGGGGGTGAATCGACTTTTTAATAGGCCTAAGGGGTAGTGCGGGGGTTATATGCTTTCTGTAAAGTCTTTCAAAAATTTCGTTATTTTTTGTCTAATACGCACGGTTTAGGAGATACAGCGATTTTTAGAGGAGGCGAAAATGAATTTGGGTAGGGGAAAGGGGTGCCGAATCGACTTTTGATTAGGCCTAAGGGGTAGTGCCGGGGTGATATGCTTTCTGTAAAGTCTTTCAAAAATTTCGTTATTTTTTGTCTAGGACGCACGGTTTAGGAGATACAGCAATTTTAAAATTCTGTGAATGTGTCCAATTCTATTTGTGCGCAATTGAGATGTGTCCGATTCTTCGTATTCTGCATAGAAGATATATAATCATAGACTAATCACACAGCACAACACACGATGATAAACAACAGTTTGAATTCAATCTGTGCGCAATCTATCATGAGTCCAATTTTACATGTGCGTAACTCAGCGTGTGCGTATTAACCATGTGGGAAATCCTTGCGTGAGCGAAAACCCACTGTGTCCAATGTTACTGTGTCCAAAAGAACCGTGTGTCCAATAATACCGTGTCCAAAAGAACTGTGTGCAATGCCGTCGTGCGCAATCGTCTGTGCGCAAAAGATGGCCTCTCTCTCGAATGGCGGTGAAAATAAAAAAATAGAAGCGGGACTTCACAGCCGGCTCTGGCAGCGGTCGTTCGTCCCAAGCTCGTCAACGAGTAGGGTGTCAGACTCACGCAGCTTTAAAAGCGAGCTTCACAGCCGGTCCTTCTCTCATTCTATATTCTCCTCGACACGTTCGGTTCACCGCAATTTTTTTCCACAGGCTACCCTGGTTCGTTGTTGTTCTCTCTACTTCTCGAAAGAAGCGAGAGACGAACCACCACCGTTTCTTCCAATGGACGTATCTCGGACAGCACAGGCGAAGACCGAGGAATCGCGACGCTTACATCCCTGTTCTTGCGACCGTAGTCTATCCAGATATAATTTTGTCGAGTGCCTACACGCAGGGCAGACCAAAGGCGTATATTATAATACACACACACGTCGGGTGGCGGGTGAAAAACATCGACTCGTAACGACGGGGGTATTTTGTATATTCGAGAAGTTATAAGCCACAACGTTCAGCGCCCGACGAGAACCGGCGATCGTTCGAGTTTGCGAATGCGAACGATCGGTGACGGATTCCCGAAGACCCGAAGTCACAGACTCTCTCCTATTATATTCGTGCAAGCTCAGCTACAACATTCAGCGCCCGACGAGAACCGGCGATCGTTCGAGTTTGCGAATGCGAACGATCGGTGACGGATTCCCGAAGACCCGAAGTGCAGCTCTTGCATTCACTTTTCCCCGATACAAGTAAACGATGCGATGCTCCACCTTCACGCAAGCACCTTCTCTTCTTCTCTTTGACACGAGGTATTTTCTCGATCCTCGCGAGGTCGGGGTCGGATGGCGGGTGAAAAACATCGACTCGTAACGACGGGTATTTCTATATTCGTGGTTAAGCTACAACATTCAGCGCCCGACGGGAACCGGCGATCCTTCGAGTTTGCGAATGCGAACGATCGGTGACGGATTCCCGAAGACCCGAAGTGCAGCTCTTACACTCACTCCCCGATACAAGTAAACGATGCGATGTTCCACCTTCACGCAAGCACCGTCTCCTCTGACTCTCTCGTTTGACGATCTTTCGTCCCATTGTCGAAAGAGTGCATGTATATTATATTTGCCGTGTTTGTGCACAAATGGTCTGCGCGGGCTCTCTGCGCTTTAATAATTTTGGACGGACGGGAGAATCGTACGCGCGCGTTGAGTAACTATGTACTCCGTGTAAAACAAGCGCGCGACACGACCTCCACAACGTAAGCCGTCTCTTCTCGCATGGGGAGTATTTGGGCTCCCTAATACCTTACTCCCCTTTTTTTCTCTCATCGTATGATGATGATGAGAGATACACAGGAGAGTAAATTCCTTTTCATTATACCTTGTTCTCTCCTGTTGTTTCTTTCTGTGTGCTTTCCAAGCATTTTTGTGTATATATTCTGTGACGTGGCAGAATTGCCACGTCCCTCCGAACCTGTGGCATAAGACCGGGCCCCTATCTGGTCGTATCAAATGCGACTTCGGCACCCGCGAGCGCTCTCCCTGTGACAGTCTCAGCTGACCATGGGCAGAGTAATGAGGCATTTTAAACGCCGCGCCACTTGGCGCGACGCGAATTCCAGGTTCGTACCCGGATCCCAGGGGGACCCGGACATATTTTCCCTACGCTGCCGGATAGATGAGACCGCGGAGGACCATCCAGAGGAAATCCCGCTTATTAGGACATCGAGGGAGACGCCGGGCTCGGGTTAACCAACCCGGAGGAGCCTACGAGGGAATTGCACCGGAGGCGAACAACATCTCCACCTCGAGACTACCTCACCCGCCGGAAGACAAAGGTGCGACGCGGGATTGGCCCGGGAGCTTCCTCAGCGCACCCAGCGGCCAATCAGCAGTCACCATCGGTGCCGATCATCTTGCGACAAGGGCCCCTGGATTGCCGAGCGCGGCCCTGCCGCGCCGAAATTAGCGATAGGTCCGAGCGTCTCGCGGGGTAGGGAAAACTAGGAAAGTGGGGGACGCCTCGCTTCCACGTTGCCGAGCCAAACCGAAGTAGGTCACTGTGCCGAAGACCTATGGGAGTAGAATTATTGCTTAAAGACCAAGTACTTTGTTAACCAAGAACTGATACCACTTGAGAGTTGCTGCCGGAAGTAATCGAGCGGAGCTGTGCCGATTGGTAAGTCCCGATCAGGCTTTCTCTCTTGACGATTTGGTGATTTCTGATTTCGTGTTGGCTCGGCAACGTCTTGGTGAACGACCGCGATTCGCGTCGTTTCGACGCATTCCGTTGCTGCCGGAAAAGCGCGTTAATTAGAGTTCCGCGTGGGGCACGGGAGCGTCGGTCGTCGAACGGGCGGGTTGGGTTTGTAACGCGAAATTACGTATTCGCGGGGGATCCGTCCGTCGACGATTTTGGTGGGGAGAAATCCCAGATTTATTTGGCGTTACTTAGAGACTGCCCACGGTGGGACGACGCGACGGTGCGAAGTCGCCGTTTCCGACTAATATTCTTCGGTACGGTCGTGGAAAACCTATGGCGCGTGTAACATCGGGACACGGTCCCATCTAGCTCGACTGATTGCCAATAACGACGCAGAACATCGCGTCCGGGGTCGTGTCCGACGCGTACATCGAGCGATAACAGCGCGAGCGACCGAAAATCCGTCGATTGTTAAATATTCTCGCGCGGGCTTACTTTCTTACGGCTGCCGGTTTTGCTGCCGACAGCCGCGTGTAATATCTTAGTTCAATAAACTATTGTAAAGCCCCTAGTTCGCATTCAGATTCTTTGAGAAACCTTCCCGCCGCGGGGAACGTCCCATACTCCTCCTCGTCAAACCCTGGACCCGGGTGAGCTATCCCGGATATCGCGCGGCCGTCGGAAAGTCGGAATTCCTTCTCGCGTCTCGGTGAAATCCATTAGAGTTTCGTGTGGCATCTCTCGATGCCTGGCGCCCGTTATCAGGACTCGTTCCTCAAGTAAAGTTAGCGAAAACCGATCCACTCCTGGTGGTGCCCTTCCGTCAATTCCTTTAAGTTTCAGCTTTGCAACCATACTTCCCCCGGAACCCAAAAGCTTTGGTTTCCCGGAAGCTGCCCGCCGAGTCATCGTAGGAACTTCGGCGGATCGCTAGCTGGCATCGTTTATGGTTAGAACTAGGGCGGTATCTGATCGCCTTCGAACCTCTAACTTTCGTTCTTGATTAATGAAAACATTTTTGGCAAATGCTTTCGCTTCTGTCCGTCTTGCGACGATCCAAGAATTTCACCTCTAACGTCGCAATACGAATGCCCCCATCTGTCCCTATTAATCATTACCTCGGGGTTCCGAAAACCAACAAAATAGAACCGAGGTCCTATTCCATTATTCCATGCACACAGTATTCAGGCGAAGATAGCCTGCTTTGAGCACTCTAATTTGTTCAAAGTAAACGTACCGGCCCACCTCGACACTCAGTGAAGAGCACCGCGATGGGATATTAGTTGGACCGCCCCGTGAAGAGCAAGCCCACCGGTAGGACGTACCACATAATGCCAGTTAAACACCGCGAGCGGTGAACCGACACTGTGACACACAGATTCAACTACGAGCTTTTTAACCGCAACAACTTTAATATACGCTATTGGAGCTGGAATTACTGCGGCTGCTGGCACCAGACTTGCCCTCCAATGGATCCTCGTTAAAGGATTTAAAGTGTACTCATTCCGATTACGGGGCCTCGGATGAGTCCCGTATCGTTATTTTTCGTCACTACCTCCCCGTGCCGGGACTGGGTAATTTGCGCGCCTGCTGCCTTCCTTGGATGTGGTAGCCGTTTCTCAGGCTCCCTCTCCGGAATCGAACCCTGATTCCCCGTTACCCGTTACAACCATGGTAGGCGCAGAATCTACCATCGACAGTTGATAAGGCAGACATTTGAAAGATGCGTCGCCGGTGCTAGTAGACCATGCGATCAGCACAAAGTTATTCAGAGTCACCAAAGCAAACGATGGACGAGCGAAGACGCCCGACACCGATTGGTTTTGATCTAATAAAAGCGTTCCTACCATCTCTGGTCGGAACTCTGTTTTGCATGTATTAGCTCTAGAATTACCACAGTTATCCAAGTAAATGTGGGTACGATCTAAGAAACCATAACTGATTTAATGTTTCACCTTAATGCGGCATGTACTGAGACATGCATGGCTTAATCTTTGAGACAAGCATATGACTACTGGCAGGATCAACCAGGGAGCTTCGACAATTTATGTCGTTCTTTTCGAATGTCTTCGTCGCCAGCTCTTTTCGAGACAGGTCGACGACACTTTTTTCTTTCCAATCAACCTCGAACAAATTCCTTTTCAAATATACCTTTGCGTTCTCGGTTTCTCCTCTCTCTTCTCTCATTTCGTGTTTTGCTAGTAATTCAAACTTCCTTCTAAAGTTCCTTGAATGAATTACTAGTATAGTTTCAAATTCCTTTTAAATTCCTTTTTGAAACAATTTTCATACATTCGATTCAAATATAACTGGTTGGTTCGATCAGAAGCGCGTATAGCTCGAACATGAGTCTCTAAAGCACGTAACCACTGCGCTGGACAACCAAATCGACACAAGTGCCGAGGAAGCGCGGACAGGACGCATGCTGGACTTTGTTGACGTGCCATGCTCTACCGCTCGCGCTGAGCAAAAGATATGGAACACCGTTATACTTGACGAATTTTTCTCTATCCTCTATGCAAACATTTTTGCTGCATTTCTCTTTGTATATTTCTATGTCTTTTAAAAGACATTTCTCTCTGTTTTCTCTATTTTTCTTCTTAAATCGCTCGGATTAAGAGTTGATGCTCAGTTAGTACGAGTATACACCAAAGTGAATACAAGTCACCAACCTCCACTAGGGAGGCTCGCCACATAAGGGCCATTCGGTCTTAGACACCGACCCGTGGCAATGCTGTGTAGAGAATAGTTCGATACGAAGTACGGTACAGAACAGTCAAGACCGAAGTCTCGAGGCGCCCGTAACTGCTGCTCGACCGAGATCGTAACATAGCCACAGACGCGCGCTGAACCGACCGACTCGACCGAACCGTCGACTCTCTTATAGATACCGAACGGCCGGGAAGGACGCCGGCGCCGCACGGTCAATAGCACGCGCGCTTATGGCGGTAAACCGCCGCGGCAACAGACCTGCCGGCGGGGCTGTTGGAACTTAGAGCCGAAAAAGTATGAAAATTTTTTTTGTAAAATATAATATATTTTAACATTTCTACATTATTTTACACAAAATATCCAACTTTTCATTAATCATCACCGAACAAAAATTTTTCTAAGTCCCACCGCCAAGAGTAAACTTTTTTCCTAGAGGTCCAAGACGATTTTTAATATGATATCCTTGTAAAATAGATTGTTTAAAACAATATTGATCCCTATGAAAAATTCGCTACGACGCGTATTTACCGAGTTAATAGCAAATAATGTTCCAAGTCGCGATGTATCAGCACCACCTCGGGCAAAGTGGTGCAGAACCAGATCTTGGGCAAAGTCGTGCAGAACGAGCTCTTCCGAAATTTTTCTAAGTCCCACCGCCAAGAGTAAACTTTTTTCCTAGAGGTCCCAGACTATTTTTAATATGATATCCTTGTAAAATAGACTGTTTAAAACAATATTGATCCCTATGAAAAATTCGCTACGACGCGTATTTACCGAGTTAATAGCAAATAATGTTCCAAGTCGTGCCGAATCAGCTCTCGGGCAAAGTGGTGCAGAATCAGCTCTCCCGAAATTTTTCTAAGTCCCACCGCCAAGAGTAAACTTTTTTCCTAGAGGTCCAAGACGATTTTTAATATGATATCCTTGTAAAATAGATTGTTTAAAACAATATTGATCCCTATGAAAAATTCGCTACGACGCGTATTTACCGAGTTAATAGCAAATAATGTTCCAAGTCGCGATGTATCAGCACCACCTCGGGCAAAGTGGTGCAGAACCAGATCTTGGGCAAAGTCGTGCAGAACGAGCTCTTCCGAAATTTTTCTAAGTCCCACCGCCAAGAGTAAACTTTTTTCCTAGAGGTCCCAGACTATTTTTAATATGATATCCTTGTAAAATAGACTGTTTAACACAATATTGATCCCTATGAAAAATTCGCTACGACGCGTATTTACCGAGTTAATAGCAAATAATGTTCGAAGTCGTGCCGAATCAGCTCTCGGGCAAAGTGGTGCAGAATCAGCTTTCCCGAAATTTTTCTAAGTCCCACCGCCAAGAGTAAACTTTTTTCCTAGAGGTCCAAGACGATTTTTAATATGATATTCTTGTTAAATAGATTGTTTAAAACAATATTGATCCCTATGAAAAATTCGCTACGGCGCGTATTTACCGAGTTAATAGCAAATAATGTTCGAAGTCGCGATGTATCAGCACCACCTCGGGCAAAGTGGTGCAGAACCAGATCTTGGGCAAAGTCGTGCAGAACGAGCTCTTCCGAAATTTTTCTAAGTGCCACCGCCAAGAGTAAACTTTTTTCCTAGAGGTCCAAGACGATTTTTAATATGATATCCTTGTAAAATAGATTGTTTAAAACAATATTGATCCCTATGAAAAATTCGCTACGACGCGTATTTACCGAGTTAATAGCAAATAATGTTCGAAGTCGCGATGTATCAGCACCACCTCGGGCAAAGTGGTGCAGAACCAGATCTTGGGCAAAGTCGTGCGATATTGGTTCAACTATTAATGAGTAATTCATATTTGTTATTTGATTCCTAGTGAATGCAGGATTGCTGTTATTCCGTCTTTCAATGATGGGTTTCCAATATCGTACTTGGTCACACATTGATACTTGGCTATTTGCTTCTGGTTTGCCATCGAGGATCATATGAGCTGTTTTTGTTATGCTCTTTTTCCACATTTTTTGATTTTCTGAATACTCATTTTTACGTTTTATTCTTTTTGAGGTGTTCTGATCGATATTTTGTGTTCTAGGAGTAGCCCTGTTCGTGTAGACTGGATCTCCAAAGTTGCCTTTGAACCATTCATTTAGATGCTTGCTGGGGTCACATTCTTGTCTTACATTTTCAACTGCGTATGCTAACGAATATTTTGCTGGATCTTCACAATCTGCAGACCGGAGGTAGGTTAATGCTAGATTACACCACTGAAGTATTGTGGTCATCTGTTGTGTATGTTGGCTGTTACTAATATTCGCTGTCTCTTCTCCTCTATTCCTTTCTTCTTGGTAATTAAACATATTTTCTGTTACAGGCTCATTCTTTGCTGTACTACGGATCTCGGTGTTTCGGTACTTATCGCTTCTGTTTGTATTTTGATTTCTGAGGCTATAACCTTGAAAGGTGTTTGTATATTCTGTCTCAGGTTCATTGGTTGTTGTGTCCTGTCTTCTGGTGTTTCGGTAAGTATCACTATTGTTTGAATTTTCATTTCTAGTATTATTTTCTCGGTTGATAATTGTATTTTCTCTTTCAGGTTCGTTCGTTGCTGTACCATGGGTTCTGGTGTTTTGGTAAGTTTCGCTGCTTCCTGTGCTTTGGTTTCTAAAATTGTTTTCTTGTTCTTCCGTTTGTGTTTCATTTTGTTCTGTTTCAGCCAATTCTGCCAGCACTCCTCTGTATTTGACTGATTTGCGAAGTGACTTTATTGATTCCAGGGTCCGTAGTGGGTCCAACTTCACTTGATTTAGTAAGTACTCATTCATCTTATTTTTGACTTGAATAGGTGCTCTCAACTCAGCTTGTGCTAGTCGTCTGAGATCTTCAGCTTGCCATCTAGGTTTCTTCCTCTCCGTAACTATCGTTTTATTTGTTTCTTCTCGGTGGGCTGAGGACTTGTGCACTCCTAGGCCTCTGAGGGTCCTAAAGGAATTATCGCAGAATTCACAGTAAAATCTTGGTTGCGTTGTTGCACTGTTGTTTGTATTGGTTATATTGGGGGTTTGAGGGCTATCAATGTTAGAGTTTATTGAAGTAGGAAAGAGAAATGGAGATGGTCCACTGGATGGTGGTATTGTGATACCTCCATTATTTGCAGTCAAGTTTTGTAGATTGTTGCCAGTGGAAGGTACTCCTGTCGGAGTGCTTTGACTTCTTATTTGGTTATCGCATGTTGTTGTGTTGCGGCCGGTTCGTGAGGTGTTTGTACTCGAAAGGGTTTGTACCGGCGGGTTGTCAATCCCCCCTTCCGATCCCCGTGGGCAACTAGAACTCGCTATATTGTCGGTTCTCCACAGTCGATGCTCCGTGCCAACTCGGTTTGCTTTTTCATCATTATCGGGCATTTTCTCATATCCAGTGCTGAATGGATAAGCTGGTCACTCACGATCGAGGAATTGGACACCTGCAAAGATAGAATTAAAAACGGTTTTATAAAGCAATGGGCGCAATTAAAAGTGCAAGGTCAAGGGGCCACCGAGTACCTGCACAAGGTTAGTAATGCATGGCTGATGCAGGGTAAGTTACTCATGCATTCTAGAGTAGCCGACGCCATTAAGTTAAGACCAAACACATACCCAACAAGAGTGTGTATGAAACAGGTTGTGGCAAAGGGCCAACCACAATTTGACAGTAAGTGTAGGACCACAGGAGACCTTAGGTCATATACTAGGCGAATGCGGTACCACAAAGGCCAAAAGAATGCACAGGCATAATGAAATTCGGGACCTAATAGCAAATAAATTAGCAGCCAATCATACTGTCTGCGTAGAGCAGCCCTTTCAATTAGAAGCAGGAACCCTAAAGCCGGACATCGTCATTAAAATGAATGAGGACGTGGCGTATGTCGTCGACATAACGGTCCGCTTCGAGAAAGGAGAATACCTGAGTAGAGCTGCTGAAGAGAAGAAGGCGAAATATGAACCGTTACTACCACAAGTTATACGACAACTAGGAGTAATGAGAGCAAGTGTGGTACCCATTGTGATCGGGTCCAGGGGAGCCATACCGACGGCTACGCTAAAGGAACTAAAGAAGCTGGATGTAAATAAAAATGAGCAAGCCACGATGTCGATGATTGCTCTGCGTAGCTCCATCGAGATGGCAAATGAATTTATGGATTATGGTAGGGATATAGGAATATGAATAGGGTCCGCGCTTCTTTACCCCCTTTTCATTTCCTTTTATTCCGACGGTTATTTAGAATTTGTATATTATGGCGCGGTAGGTTCGCTTCTTTTACTTAGACTACTTATTTAACTTCTGAAAGAACATTTTATTTATCTTATCGAAATGACTTTATATATAAGACTTCTTAGACATACGGCTTTCTTTAATTACGGGACTCAAATGACCCTATTGCCGCCAATACCAATTCTACTGAGATACTTACCTACCTTACCTACCTTACTACCTTCTTGCATTTGGCATATATAAACACTCATTTACAAGTACATTTCATCAATTTATTTATTTATTTATTCATAATTGTATTCTATTCATATTCTCTTATCACTTTGTTATTATTGTTATTGTTGTTGTTGTTGAGTAGTTATAAGTTGTTAAGTTTGTTACTACCGGGAATAGGTCCGGAAAGTACGTCCGTTTTATTATTAAACGTCGACGAAGGAATAGCCAAATGCCTCGTCATCTAATTAGTGACGCGCATGAATGGATTAACGAGATTCCCTCTGTCCCTATCTACTGGCGGAGATAGCTACGGCTTCCCCGCGGGTCGAGAAGAGCGACCCCAGCACTCCAATCGGAACGTGCTACACTCACTGAGTCACCATAGGGTGGCGATGACAATGCGAGTGAATACGATCGGCAAAGACCGATCGAGATAGTAGTGTGCAACACTCACTGAGTCACCAGGGAACTGGTGGCGATGACAATCAGAGTGAGTACGATCGGTAAAGACCGATCGAGAGCGTGGTGTACTAAACTCACTGAGTCACCAGGGAACTGGTGGCGATGACAGCCCGAGTGAGTACGATCGGCAAAGACCGATCGAGAGCGTGGCGGCCGGAGCGCGAGCATGAGGGAAGGCATGCTCGCGCAAAGATCTCTTAAGATCTTATGCAACTCATTCCCGAGCATGTGGTACCCTCAGTGTGCTGCATGTTCGGGCATTTCACGTTGGAGCGAAAACGATGTTCATGCCTGGCATGTGGTACCTTGTGTGCTGCATGCCGGGCATGTCACGTTAAGGAGAAAACATGATTCTGCCCGGTCCTGTGGTACGCGTTGCGTGCTGCAGGCCGGGCAGGTCACGTTAAGCACTTTTTTTTATGCCCGGTCCTGTGGCGCGCGTTGCGTGCTGCAGGCCGGGCATGTCACGTTAAGGCATTTTGGGCATTGGAACACCACCCAAAGGATACGCGAGCATGAGGGAACTAGGCTTAAATGCTCGCGACAAAACACTCCATAGGAGAAAGCACCTTTCATGCCCGGCATGCGGTACATTCGTGTATTCGTATGCCGGGCATTTCACGTTGAGCGCTTTTCATGCCCGGCATGCGGTACATTCGTGTATTCGTATGCCGGGAATTTCACGTTGAGCACTTCTTATGCCCGGTCCTGTGGTACGCGTAGCGTGCTGCAGGCTGGGCGGGTCACGTTAAGGCAGTTTCGTGATCGAAAGGATGCGAAATCCGAAGCACTACGCCGCTGGAAATCAGAAATTAATTGGGCAAAACGACGCCAGCGGGGAATAAAAAAGTGCTGGGGTGCCCGGAATGCCGATTCGTGCAGAAACCAAAGCGATACGCCGCTGGCAAGCATGGAAAACAGGGCAAAAATGCTGTCGGCGGGTATCGAAAAGTAAAAGAGTTGCTAAAACGAGCGACGGAAGCGCTACGCTGCTAGCAGGAAAGAGGCAAAAAGCTGCAGGCGGGGCGCCGAAGTCGATTTCTAAAAGTACACCACCGCCACTGATATAGTACCACATTTCGTAGGAGATGCAGAGGGATGGGCTCTGATCCTCGCGGCCCTGAACTCCTTCGCGAGTCAAAAGCACTACGCAGTTGACCGAGGTAAAGGGCTCCCGCGGAGCCACTCCGCGACGGCTGACGAAAAACTCTGAGCCATCCGCTGGCCGTTAGGCTCCCACCTAACACGCCGGAAACCGTCGAAGGTGGATCAATACCGACCGAGGTCCGGAACCCCTGCGGAGTCACCAAGTGACCGCGGTTTCGGACTCCATCGAGCGTCGAGCGGAGATTGAAGCCTGCTTGGGCGGGCCGTCGCTGGCCGAGGCCCGAACCCAATGCGGAACTAGGTAGCAACCGCGGTAGCGAGCCCTATCGTGAGCCGTGCAGTGCTCGACGCTGCTCCGACCGAAGTCGTCGCGGACCGAGGTCCGGAACTCCTGCGGAGTCAGCAATGACCGCGGTTCCGGACTCCATCGAGAGAACCGCGGCGAACGAGGACGGGGCAAGTGCGACCACACACGACCGAGGCTGGGTACCCGAGCGGAGTTGCTCCAGAACTGCGGGGAAGAGCTCCATCGAGAGCCATGCGACAGGCGAACGCCTGAGCAGGATCCCCGCTACGGTCCACACCAGACGGGAAAACCCGTCAACAAATCCCATCCTCATCCCAACCCAACTGCCCCAAGGCCGACGATCCGCATCCGGCTCCCTCTGGCGCTCCGATGGAACGGAAGAGGGAGACAAACGTCGATGCCAGAACTACGGGGACCGGCGCCTCTGAAGTCCTGCTGAAGAGGTGACGGAACCGGAGGTCCCCCCGACGAACTAATGCTCTTTAAAACTTTCAGCTGACCCGCGGAGCTGGGGGTTTATCCAGCCGCACTTTATCAAATAACATGATGGTCTCCTCCAGTTCAAAACATTCCGGAGGTAAACTAGCCCCCCATTCGGATCTCCAGGCGGGGGCTGGACTGGGGGAGACTAACATGGAAGCGGTGCGAAGATCCAGGCCGGCAATTCATCGCCCGCCAGGAACACGAGGACAACGAGGGACACAGACGGTCGTACCATCAGTCGAGATGCGGTACCGCCCGGTGACGCGCTCGATGACCGCTGCTCGTGCGAATCTTCAGCACCGCGAACCCGCTCCTGGGCGGGCTCCCTCCTCATCCGCACCGACGATGGTGCGGACCCAACAAGGTTGCGGTCTTCGAACCGTCCAAATCCGGCTCGAGAGGTGCGACGAAGCACCGAGAGTAAGAATTGAAATATACGAAGAAGGCACTAGCTCCGCGAATAGGATAGATACCGCGTGCGACCCCGCGACCGCGAGCGTTCCGACAGCGTCGATGTCTCCGCCCGCGATCGAATCCCCAACCCACACGCGCGAACCGCAAGGAGACAGGCCTGCGAGGCCCGCGTCCGCGATTGCGACCACGGGACTTAGAATACTGCAGCTGAACATGCGACGTTCAGCAGCAGTTACAGGAGAAGTTAGGCAGCTTGTTGCCGTAAAGCGACTTGACGTCCTGCTCTTGCAGGAACTCCACGTCAGAGAGCAAGGCATAAGCTTTACAGTATGTGGTCTAGGGACCGGAGTGAGAGTAGCGGCTGTACCCTCACAAACGCCGTGGGCAGCAGTGGCCGTGTGCAACCCTCACCTCGACATAGTTCTTGTCTCGCAGCTCAGTAACTCCCACTGCGTCAGGATTTTGTGTTACGTCCCGGTCTACGAATGACGTCTATGACGGCGTTCGCGATTTTCGGTTAACGACGCACACGTTACATCCCGGTCGACGATTGACGTCTACGACGCGATCGCGATTCCCCGGTAAACGATGCAACTAAAAAATGTACGGCCTTTGATCCAAACGGTACGTTACGCCCGAATCTGATCTGGACCCGAAACGAGATCGACTATTCACGGTTTCACACGGAAAATTTCTACATTCGCGTTCGCAACTTATATAATAGCGCTCACCGGTGACGAATTCTTCTCTTATTTGCTCGAAATTTTTAGTATGTCGGATATCTCCATTGGACGATCCGGTAGTGGCGACAGGCAGCTCCTTTCAGGATCTCGTCCTTCAGGATGCGACAGCGAGTTGGACGAACCGTCGTGGTAGCAGCAGCAGGAGCAGCAACGGCAGCAGCAGCAGCGAGTACGGCCTCCAGATGCCGGTTGACCGCTTCAGTATCGTAAGGGTTTATTGTTTGCGCGACCCGCGCGTGGTTGACGACATTTTGGGAAGCAGCAGTAGCAACGAAGACGGCTTCCAGATGTCTGTTAACGGCCTCTGTGTCGAGGTGATTTAGAACTCGCGCGTCACCCGCGTGGTTGGTGACTTCCGGCTTTTCGTGTGTTCGATTCGCGGCGCGGGCTAGCTTGGCTAGCTGTGCTTTCCTTCCGGCGCGTCTAGTGCGTCTCATTGAAAGGAAGAGATGGAAGGTAACGGTACGTTAAAATGTACTTATTCGCGGTTGAATTCTAATAAAATTCACTCAACTCTCCCTTGAAGTCGGTTGTCGGAGCGGAGCAAGTCCTGTCTCTCGTGGCAACCTTCTAAAAGTGACAGGTGAGGATAGCACTCTATGATTCGTTTATGTTTCAGGGTTCCCGTCGGAGCGGAGCAAGTCCTGTCTCTCGTAACGATTTGCACTGAACAGCAACGAATATTAAACTGTGAAGTCACAATAACTGAGTTTAATTCTCTATACGAGCACCGTTGGATGTCGGGATCTTGATGAGGATTGAAATGAATAATGGTTGCACTGTTAGACTTAACAAATATATTTTAAAACCGTTGAATACACTTGAGATATATAAGTATTAACCGTATTGTATTAAGTACAATAGAAGACGTAATATTCTATGTTCCATGCCTCTGGAAGAGAGGGCTTGTCTTTAGGAAGGCTCGCGACTGAAGACTTTGAAGACTGTAGAAAGACTGACTGACGGCTTTGTTCTCCGTCGGAACGTTGGCATCAGAGTGCCGTATCGCAAGAAGTGGAGAGCCAATCAGCGAAGAGTGGTCCCACCGTTAGCAGACCGCTGTGTCAGCAGTACGTGCTTCGCGAGCTGCACGTGTGTCGCTCAAGGCCCGCGTTATCTTTAGCTGACGCAGCATCCGGTGGTCCGAGGCTTTCAACGACTGTCTCGGCCTTATCTTTGCTGACGCTGCGTTCTACGGTTTTCCATTGGCGTACTATGCTCGAGTTTAACGCGTTACATTGGCGTACGTATAAAATATTCTAGCATTATTATAACATTATTAATTCTTAGTTTTTATGTGTTTGCTGTGTGTCAGTGTACTTAAACTATGTGTTTGCGTTACAGGGGTTAGGTGTACTTATTTCCTACGCTTGGTTATATGTTAATTATGGTAATTATAATGTACGCTCTGTCTGTCGTATTTATTCTTACTTTAATTATTCCTACGTGTGATTATTGTAATGCATGTGGTTCGTACGGTATAAATTCATTCGTACTGTATTCGTTTAACGATACGCATTCTTAATTAACGCCATACGTGGCTATTATGATCATACAACGCTCGAGGGGTAATCGGCGGGAGTTATAAAGCTAAACTTTATGTGTTAAATCGTTATTCGTTCGCGGCATTCATTCTTGCATACGTTCTACATTGTTTATGTTCTTTATATTTATTATTGGCGTACTCGTTAGGGTTGAATTAGGGTTGGAACAGGGTTAGAACTTATTATATTTATTATCTCTATACTTCATTATGGGTTAACGTTAGGGTTAGCTTATTGTCAGGCTTATTATATTTACTGTTTTATTCTAGGTTAACGCATCCTTTTTCAACGTTGATGGAATGACTCCAGATCAAACGTCGTCCGGATTCTCCCTCTTCGTCGTCTCGTGTTACTTCCAACACTGCGAAGAGATCGAGAAACACCTCAGGCACCTCGAAGTGGTGTTCCGTTCCCTGAGGGGGCAGAGACTAATCGTATCGTTAGACGCCAATGCGCGGTCGTCACTCTGGGGCCCGCAGAGCACCGACGACAGAGGGGCCCAACTCGACACCCTCGGCGCAGCATTCGGCATGAAAGTTGTGAATGACGCTGCCCAGCCACCGACCTTCTGGACGCCACGAGGTTCGTCATTCATCGTCGTAACTCTGGCGTCGCCTTCCATGTCACGATTCATCCGGGGATGGAACGTCAGGTGCGACTGGACGACTAGCGATCAAAACGCCATAGACATCAGACTGAGAGTACCAAAAGTCTTAGCGGCAGAGCGGGGTGCCGCGAACAGTCGGTTCGACGTTCGACGAGCAGACTGGGAACGGTTCACCGAAAGCCTGGCCGATCTTTCTCGATCGAGGCTGGAGAACCTCAGACTGGAGTCTGTGGAAGACGTAGAAAAGATGGCAGAAACGCTCACAGGCACCATCATTGATGCCTGCACCGCGTCAATGCCAAGAAAGCGAAAGTTTAGAAGGTCCAACCTGTGGTGGACACGAGAGCTTACGAAGCTCAAGAAGGCCGTATACCGGCAAAGACGTGCCTTCCAGCGGGAAGAAGCCGAGCCACTTCGCCTTCAGAAAAGGCTGGCGTACCGCTCCTCTTTGCGGAAATACAGTAGGACGTTGAAGAAGGCGAAGACCACGAGTTGGCAAAAGTTCGTAACGTCGAACGGGAACTCGGAGCCCTGGGGCATCGTATACAAGCTCCAGGCAGAGAAACTCAGAGTCGTGAGTGTGCTGAGCACACTCCGGCGAAAAGATAATAGTCACACGACTAACGCGGTAGAGACAGCCAACCTACTGCTGGAAGCACACGTCCCCGACGACCGGGAAGAACTGGACACGCCCGAGCAGCGGGCTATTAGGGAAAACGCGAGAACCGCTCCTAACACAGAAGACACTTCACCGATTTCGGAAGTGGAAGTCAGGAAAGCGGTAGCGACATTCGATAACAGGAAAGCACCAGGGCCAGACCTAGTAGAAGTCTGTGCGCTGAAGGCGACTGTTAAAGCAACCCCCGGTCAGCTGGTACGGCTCTTCAACGGATGCCTTCAGTGGGGCGTCTTCCCTACGGCCTGGAAGAAAGGCTCACTTAGAGTCCTCCTGAAGGGAGAAGGAAAAGACGCGAAGGATCCGAAATCCTACAGACCGAATTGTCTCCTCTCCGTGGTAGGAAAACTATTCGAGAAACTCCTAAAGAGGAGATTAGACCTGACGTCAATGGCGCTGGGACAGATCTCCGATCGACAGTTCGGCTTCATGCAGGGAAAGTCGACGGAGCTCGCGATCGTGGAGCTGCGGCGTATGGTCGAAGCCACAGAGCATCGATACGCGATAGGACTGCTCTTCAACATCTCAGGCGCCTTTGACAATGTCTGGTGGCCCCTAGTCTTAGATAGTCTAAAAGAGCGAGGCTGCCCACGGAACGTTTTCGAAGTGATTGCGAGTTACTTCGGCGAACGCAGGGTAAGCCGTCGGATAGGAACGGAAAAGGTAACCAAGCGCGCCACTGGAGGATGCCCGCAGGGCTCTGTCCTCGGACCAGCGTGCTGGAACCTTATGTTCGACGATCTCCTGAGGATACTCGAAGCCTCAGTCGAGAGAAAATTCATCGCGTACGCAGACGACTTAATAGTAGTAGTCACCGGTGACACTAGGGCACAGCTAGAGATCGAGGGTCAACGCGTCGTAGACCAGATCCTAGACTGGTGCAAGAAAGCGAAACTCGAGCTGTCAGCCCGCAAGACAGAAGCAATAGTGCTTAAGACGGGCGACCTCGAGCTAGCGAAAATAGGCAGATTGCAGGAAGGAGACACGCGACCGCGTCCGGATAGGAAGCGAAAAAGAACAAAGCGAAAGGCAGATTTATCCAGTAGGCCACCGACCATCCGGATAGGGGGACTTAGAATAGAATTTAAAGATGTCGTGCGTTACCTAGGCGTCTATTTCGACAAGGGTATTCGAGTGCATACCCACTGTAGATATCGAAGCGACAAGGTCGGGTCGCTCTTTAAGAAATTCGGTAGACTCGCGGGATGCAGGTGGGGACTTAGATTCGGCACCTTGTCCGTGATCTACCGGGGTGTCTTCCTGCCACTAGTCACTTATGCTGCTGCGGGATGGGCAGATCGGTGCACGGTCAGGTACCTGAGAGTGCTCGGGTACGCGCAGCGTAGAGCCCTCGTTGCTGTAACCGGTGCCTACCGTTGGGCGTCGTGGGACAGCGTGTGCGACTCGCGAAGAGGATCGGACGCCAGGTTCGGGAACATCGTCATACGCGCGGGATACGGTGAAGCGACAACATTGCTGAAGGAAGAGGCGATCAAAGTGTGGCAGACTAGGTGGACATCTTCCCGCCTGGGCCACACGACACACGCATTCTTCAGCAACATCGAGGAGAGGATGGCAGCAAAGTGGATGAGGCCGAGCCATTACGTGACGCAGGCACTCACTAGTCACGGTAACTTCATGGTGCGCCTCTATGCGTACGGAGTTGCCGACGGTGAGGACTGTGTCTGTGGAGGCGAAGTGGACACGGTGCGTCACTTCCTCCTCGACTGTCCACTGTTCGAACCGCAGAGAGAAGCTCTGCGGGACCTCGTCCCTGCCAGCGAATGGAGATGGCCAGAGGCGGCACACCACTTCGTATCCCTCTGGTTGAAGGGATTCATCGACCGTTAGAGTTCTGGGCGTGCGAGAGCCTTAGGTAGATATTAAGTTAGACTTCGTGGAGTGTTCACCCGGGCTGTGTCGTAGCGCCCGGGCAGGATGCAACAGCCTTGCAACGCTTCGCAAGTAACTGTTGCATCGGACCCCAAGTAGGCTCCCCATCCATCCTTTACTAACGAAAAACTTTACTTTTCAGAAACAGGGTCAGGGTGTGCGTGCGAGCGGCACGCAGCGAGTTCGCCTTCCCGTGGTTCCCCGTGAGCGCGGGCGAGTGGGAGCGGAGCTATCCTCTCACACCCGCCCGCGGCCAAAGAACTCGTCCACCGCATACGTCTCGGTGGCACTGCTGGATTTTTCCATCGCCCCTTCTCCTGGCAGGGTGGCTGCAGGAGGTAGATGGAAACTATGCGTATGCCCTTGCGGCGAGGTCGCAGATCCGACGTCACCCTCGAGGTGGCCGGATTGACATTAAATGTCCCTATCTACTCAGTCTTTGCCGACCGCTCGAAGGGAAAGGACGTGCGTCCCGCAGCTCCGTGCCCAGGTATAAGACTACCTGCCGCCGCCATGTTGTGCCGCACACCTGTCACCGTACGCGTCGGAACGTGTTTCGGACGTGCTACGAATTCCTTTGTGAATCGCGAGTGATTTCTCTTGCTTTTCCTAAACATTGTGCTAATCGTGGACTTCAATAAGCAAACGAGCATAATATCTAGATTCTTAGCAGCCTGCTGCAACTGTGTGCCGAAAAATTCGCCGCGAGTGAACGTAGTGACGCTCGCCGCTAATAACGAGTCAAACGTGAACTTTCATAAGAGATCGTGAGCTCACTTTCCGCAACAATAACGAAGCTTGCTGCCCGAGAGAGACTTCATCGTGCGACAACACATAACGTGGCATTAGCTCTCTAAGATGAGCGATCCAAATGACCAAGTTTTCATCGTTCCTAAGGAAAAACCCGAGAGGAAAAAGAAGGAAAGAAAGAAGGAGCACAACGATGAGGAAACCGACCAATCCAAACGGACACGGATCCAGTCCCAATCCGACGACGTTGACTCGACAGATTGCCGCAGCACGGTAACCGACGCTTGCAGCAAAGCCAGCGTCACCAGCACAAGGAACTTGCCTAAGTTAAGTATAGTGCAATCCTCCCTCGCCCCCGCCAACACCCAAGCATCCAAAAGACCCTCAAGTGCCCATAGTGTCCGTGAAGCATCCAATCTCGCGGCAGAAATCCTCAATTTCTGCCTCGAAGAGAGGAACAAAATAGGCAAAATACAAATCACCGCAATAATGGAGCGCGTTTCGGACTTGAACCGCATCGTCGCGAGTTTGGCCCTCGAAAATAACTTCGTGGCCGGATCCCTCGAGGCTCTCAAATCGGTGCCCTCGTATGCCCAGACTATTAGCGTTCCTCCCCCTTTCCCGCGAATTCCGCCTCTTCTGCCCCCTCTACTTCTTCGCCACCATCGCTGGCAAAAATTCCCAAGCGCAGCGGCGTACCGACGCCACCGGCTTGGGGATTTCCCAACCGCCGCGTATCTCCCCCAGCGTGAGCGCGGTCCCCCCTCCACCTCTCCTAGCGCCTAACGGCGTAATTCCCCCACCCAAGCCCCGACTCGCGCAGCAGGTAATAACTGCTGCCAAGTCCATGCCGGCTAAGCACCAGGTCATCGTGACCCCCGCGAAACCCGTTGCCGGAGATACCGCAGCCGTAAAGCGGATTATATTCAGCAACGTCGACCTACGTAAGGCACAAGTAGGGATTAGCTCGGTTCGCCCCACCCGGGACGGTGGCTTCATTATTGAAACCCCCAACGCGAAAGACCACAAACTCTTCACAGAGAATGACGGTCTGCGCAGGGCCGGCTTTAACATCGCGTCCCCTAAACAAGAGCTTCCTAGGATTATCGTTTACGACATTCCTCAAGAGCTCGAAGCTGAAGAAATCGCGGAACACATTCGGGCCCAAAATATCCTTTCATCCCCCATCACAGACAAAGGAACGCTGCGTCCCCTCTTCAAGGTGGGGCGCAAAGACAAAGAAGGGAATGACTGGGTCGTCGAAGTATCCATTTGCATCCGCGAAACCCTCCTCCCCAAAGGAAAAATCTTCGTATCGTACGCCAACTGGCGAGTGGCCGACTATCTAGTCGCCACCCGCTGTTTCAAGTGCCAAAAATACGACCACATAGACAAATACTGCAAAAGTACGGAAATAGTATGCGCCTTCTGTGCTAAAACCGGGCATTCCACCAAGGAATGCCCCAACAAAGAAACGAACCCCTCGTGCGCGAACTGCCGAGCCCGTAAGCTCCCCCATAACCACTCGGCAGGTAATAAAAACTGTCCCTCGCGTTCGGCCGCCTTAATACAAAAGGCAACCCGGATTAACTATTCATGAATAGTTATTCCCTGCGTTCCGGTCCGCGTCCCCCACCCGTAACCCCAACCCAAACCTCAACCGCTCCAATAGAGTCACACACTGCAGAGTGCATCCCACTATTGAAAATCGCGCAGATTAACATGCGGCGATCCCGGATGGTGGCATCTGAGATGTCTCACATGCTAAACTCCGGAGAAGTCGATGTTATTCTCGCGCAGGAACCCTACAACATCGGTGGAAGGATTACCGGATTAGGTTCACAGAATATTACAATTAGCAATGCCCCGCGTGGCGAAAATTCCCAAGCCGCGATAATCGTTAAGGCCTCTACCTTCACAATTCTTAAACTTGCCCATCTTTCCGACTCACACACCGTCACAGCCGAAATCTCAGGCCCCTTCGGACACCTCTACCTCGTCAGTAGTTACTTTCAATACTCTGACTCTATAGAATCCGGAATCGCGTCTATTCAGAACGTCCTCGATGCCCTGCACGATAAGCCAATAATCCTGGCCATCGACACAAACGCTAGGTCCCCTCTGTGGGATGATCTGCCCTGGTTCAATCGGAAAAACAATAGCCATAGAGCAAGCATCCGTGGCCGCGCCTTCGAACTTTTTATTTCACAAAATAACCTTAAAATCATGAACATTCCCGGACAACCCCCTACCTTCCGTAACCACAAGGGTGAGTCTAACATAGACATCACTCTCAGAACGCGTGAAACCGAGCACCTATCTTTCTCCTGGAAAGTCCTGGACGGTAGGACTTCCAGCGACCACAACGTCATTCTTGTTGACATATCCGGTCCACCTCCCGCGAACAACTTACACCCCGTACAGGGCAGATTCGCATGCCACAGAGCCAATTGGGAAAAATTCACCTCCGAATACACGCGACTTCTCCCCGAAAATGCCCCCACCCTAGAGTTCACCTGCCGCGAAGATGTCCAAAGTGCCATTATTCACCTGGAAAACACCATCCTGACTGCGTCAACGCTGTCGATTCCCAGGAAAAAATGGCACCCCAGAGCCGTCCCCGGATGGACGGCCGAACTAACGCGATCAAAAAGAACCGCTTACCGCCCCCGACGAGAATTCCAACGTGAAAAAGATCCGGCCCGTAAAATAGAAAAACGCCGCGCTTACTCACAGGCCCACAAAGAGTACAGAAGACTCTTCCGCAACTCCGTACCCCCATTTGGATCCAGTCAGAGCAGAGATGGAATTGTACTTCGCTTTCGCGTGGGCCGAGATGTAGGCTACGTGTTCAGACACTGTTACCGAGTGTCCGTACACCACACCCAGATATCTTAGGCGTTTTGCGAAGCGAGGCCGAGTGTCATCAATTAAAATATCGGGAGGTCTGAGAAGGTCTAGTGTTCCGCTCACACGGAGCATTGTAATTTTGTGCGGGGATAAAGAAAGCTTGCATTGTTGACACCAACCCTGGATCACGACGGCAACCACCGCGCCCGTCGTTTCAATGGAACTTCGGGTGTTCCCTTCGACGACGACCAGCAGGTCATCGGCGTAAGCCACGGTGTGGGTGCGTTCTATTGTTGTAATTTCGCGTAAGAGAGTGTCAAAAAGGATAATCCAAATGGAGGGTCCGAATACCGAACCTTGCGGGCATCCTTTGGTGACGGTTTTGGAGACTGTGGAATATTCGGATGAAAGGATTACTTTTCGGTTTTTAAAATAATCTAAGATTACGTTATAAATATTACTGGGGCATTCGCGGTTACGTAATTCGGCTGTTACGGCAGGCCACCACACGTTGTCGAAGGCTCCCTTGATGTCAAAGGAGAGCGCGATCGCGTGCTTTGCGTTTGAGGAGTGTACGATCTCCTGGAGTTTGTGCAGTGCATCGTCCGTTCCGCTACGATGCTTAAAACCGTACTGCGATGCAGAGGCGAATGTTGGGGAGTATATTATGTTTCTGATGCCACCCACAATAAGCTTCTCCATGACCTTACCTTACTTACCTTACATGATACGAGGAGGGCATGGTCTCAGGTTTGTGAGGGGCCTTAAGGATGGCCCTGATTTTACCTCTTTTCCATGTGGACGAGAAGAGGCCGAATTTTAGGCAACCATTAAACATTTTTAATAGCAGGTGGGGTGTTAGGCTGAAGGCCTTTTTGACTATAGGTACTTCGATACCGTCGGGTCCCGGGGAGCGGTTATTCCCGAGTTTCTTAATGATTTTCCCCAGTTCTAGGATGATAAAGTCAGGGGCGTCATCTGTGTCCGTCGCGAGATTGAAGTTACGGCGCGTAATGGCGTGCGACTCGCTGTCGGGAGCTGAGTCGTCCGGGCTGAGGGCTGCAAGTAACGCGCTTGCAGTTTTTTGCCAATTGTCTGTATGGCGGTCGTCAAGGAGAACCGATGAGAGTAGCGGCGGAGGTATGTTTTTCCCGAAGATCGTCCTTTACGGTACGGACCAGGGATTTTCGCGGCCCACTCGTGTAACGAATTCCCTCCAGCCGCTCCTGGCGGAGTTGCGGAAGAGTCTTCTGTACTCTTTGTGGGCCTGTGAGTAAGCACGGCGTTTTTGTATCTTACGGGCCGGATCTTTTTCGCGTTGGAATGCTCGTCCATCCGGGGACGGCTCTGGGATGCCATTTTTTCCTGGGAATCGACAGCGTTGACGCAGTCAGGATGGTGTTTTCCAGGTGAATAATGCCACTTTGAACATCTTCGCGACAGGTGAACTCTAGGGTGGGGGCATTTTCGGGGAGAAGTCGCGTGTATTCGAAGCTGAATTTGTCCCAATCGGCTCTGTGGCATGCGAATCTGCCCTGTACGGGGTGCAAGTTGTTCGCGGGAGGTGGACCGGATATGTCAACACGAATGACGTTGTGGTCGCTGGAAGTCCTGCCGACCAGGACTTTCCAGGAGAGAGATAGGTGCTCGGTTTCACGCGTTCTGAGAGTGATGTCTATATTAGACTCACCCTTGTGGTTACGGAAGGTAGGGGGTTGTCCGGGGATGTTCATGATTTTAAGGTTATTTTGTGAAATAAAAAGTTCGAAGGCGCGGCCACGGATGCTTGCTCTATGGCTATTATTTTTCCGGTTGAACCAGGGCAGATCATCCCACAGAGGGGACCTAGCGTTTGTGTCGATGGCCAGGATTATTGGCTTATCGTGCAGGGCATCGAGGACGTTCTGAATAGACGCGATTCCGGATTCTATAGAGTCAGAGTATTGAAAGTAACTACTGACGAGGTAGAGGTGTCCGAAGGGGCCTGAGATTTCGGCTGTGACGGTGTGTGAGTCGGAAAGATGGGCAAGTTTAAGAATTGTGAAGGTAGAGCCCTTAACGATTATCGCGGCTTGGGAATTTTCGCCGCGCGGGGCATTGCTAATTGTGATGTTATGTGAGCCTAATCCGGTAATCCTTCCACCGATGTTGTAAGGTTCCTGCGCGAGAATAACATCGACTTCTCCGGAGTTTAGCATGTGAGACATCTCAGATGCCACTATCCGGGATCGCCGCATGTTAATCTGCACGATTTTCAGTAGCGGGATGCACTCTGCAGTGTGTGACTCTATTGGAGCGGTTGAGGTTTGGGTTGGGGTTACAGGTGGGGGACGCGGACCGGAACGCAGGGAATAACTATTCATGAATAGTTAATCCGGGTTGCCTTTTGTATTAAGGCGGCCGAACGCGAGGGACAGTTTTTATTACCTGCCGATTGGTTATGGGGGAGCTTACGGGCTCGGCAGTTCGCGCACTAGGGGTTCGTTTCTTTGTTGGGGCATTCCTTGGTGGAATGCCCGGTTTTAGCACAGAAGGCGCATACTATTTCTGTACTTTTGCAGTACTTGTCAATGTGGCCGTATTTTTGGCATTTGAAACAGCGGGTGGCAACTAGGTAGTCGGCCACTCGGCAGTTGGAGTACGATACGAAGATTTTTCTTTGGGGAGGAGGGTTTCGCGGATGCAGCTGGATACTTCGACGACCCAGTCATTTCCTTCTTTGTCCTTGCGCCCCACCTTGAAGAGGGGACGCAGCGTTGCTTTATCTGTAAAAGGGGACGAGTGGATATTTTGGGCCCGAATGTGTTCCGCAATTTCTTCGGCTTCGAGCTCTTTAGGAATATCATAAACGATAATCCTAGGGAGCTCTTGTTTAGGGGACGCGATGTTAAAGCCGGCCTTGCGAAGACCGTCATTCTCTATGAAGAGTTTGAGGTCTTTCTCGTTGGGGGTTTCGATAATGAGGCTACCGTCCCGGGTGGGGCGAACCGAGCTGATCCCTACTTGGGCCTTACGTAGGTCGACATTGCTGAAGATAATCCGCTTTACGGCTGCGGTATCTCCGGCAACAGGTTTCGCGGGGATCACGATGACCTGGTGCTTGGCCGGCATGGACTTGGCAGCAGTTACTACCTGCTGCGCGAGTCGGGGCTTGGGTGGGGGAATTACGCCGTTAGGCGCTTGGAGAGGTGGAGGGGGGACCGCGTTCACGCTGGGGCAGGTACGCGGCGTTGGGGAAATCCCCAAGCCGGTGGCGTAGGTACGCCGCTGCGCTTGGGAATTTTTGCCAGCGATGCTGGCGTACGTAGTAGCGGGGGCAGAAGAGGCGGCATTCGCGGGGTAGGAGGAGGAACGCGGATATTCTGAGCGTTGCACGATTGGAAAGATTTGAGAGCCTCGAGGGAACCGGCCAAGAAATTGTTCTCGCGGACCAAACTCGCGACGATGCGATTCAAGTCTGAAACGCGCTCCATGATTGCCGTAATCTGGATTTTGCCGATTTTATTTCTTTCTTCGAGGCAGAAATTAAGAATTTCTGCCGCGAGATTAGAGGCTTCGCGTACACTGTGGGAAGTTGAGGTTTTTTTTTAGGCTTGGGTGTTAGTGGGGGCGAGGGAGGATTGCACTATACTTACCTTATCGGCGTTCGTAGTGCTGGGGACGCTGGCTTTACTGCAGGCGTCGGTTACCGTGCTGCGGCAATCCGATGAGTCCACGTCATCGGTTTGCGACTGGATCCGTGTCCGTTTGGATGGATCGGTTTCATCGCCGTTTGGCCTCTTCTTTCGCTTCTTCTTCTTCCTCTCCGGTTTTTCCTTAGGGACGATGAAGACTTTGTCATTGGGATCGCTCATCTTAGAGAGCTAGTGACACGTTCTGTGTTGCCGCACGGTGAGAACTCTCACGGGCAGCAGGCTGCGTTGTTATTGCGGAAAGTGAGCTCACGATCTCTTATGTAAGTTCACGTTTACTCGGTGTTAGCGGCGAGCGTCACTTCGTTCACTCGCGGCGAATTTTTCGGCACACAGATCCAGCAGGCTGCTATGTATCTAGATATTCTGCTCGTTTGCTTATTGAAGTCCACGATTAGCACAGAATTTAGGAAAAGCAAGAGAAATCACTCGCGATTCACAAAGGAATTCGAGACACGTTCGAAACACGTTCAAAACACGTTCCGACGCGTTGGGTACGTGACAGGTGAGCGGAACAAGATGGCGGCGGCAGGTAGTCTTATACCTGGGCACGGAGCAGCAGGACGCACGTCCTTTCCCTTCGAGCGGTCGGCAAAGACTGAAAACATAGGGACAGTGTCTACTTTTGTTCCTAAGGCGGTACCTTAGCCTGTTGGCCAACACGCCTCCCCCTTGTTCCTAAAGGCGTTCGGAACGCAGGGATAGGGATGTAATCCCGATGTAATCCCTAATTCCATGTGCCTGGAATCCTATAAATACTCGGTTCCTGTCCAGCAGAATTTTCCGAGTTTGCGGAGAAACCTCCGCCACCCAATTGGTGACCTCTCTATCTTTTGGTCCTGTTTTGAAAGCCAGTTTGAACTCCTTTTCCAATTCCTCCTTCGAGTTTGACTCGAGGTTCTGCTTGAGGATTGCTGTTTGGAGTTCCTCCTCTGAGATTTTAGAGGGGACTCCAAATATGATTACTTTTGGCCTCTTCTTTGTGAGGGGGCCAATATCTACCTTTTGCTTGAGGGCTTTATTGCTGAGGACTTGCTCAAGGTCCTCAGCTGTTTCGGTCTCTATTAGAATGCCGGAGTTCCCAATTTTTCGCAGGTTCCGGATTCTAATTTTCTCTTCTGTCGGATTTATGCAATCCGACAGTACCTCTTTTGTTTCCTCACTGGTCTTAATTTTGCTACCCTTTGCTGGGTAGATGGCCGCTGTTGGTTTAGACTTCGCTATGTGAGTCTTTCTGGCCACTTGTATAGTCAATCTGTTTGCTCTTATTATGTCCGAGTATAGTCGCGGTTTAGGGGGTGGAACCTCCTGTTCGCGACTTTTCTCGGACATTAGGCTGTCTATTTTCATAGTCAGCTCGTTCAACTTGGTTTGCACGCCATTCTGTGTTACTTCGTGTTGCTGAGCTGCCAGCTTGGCTTTGAGCTCTTCGTTTTCGCCGGTTAGTTGTACAACTAACTGTTCGTCTTCTTCCTCTTTTGTCCGGCAAGCTTTTAGCTTGGCCTTGAGCTCGTTATTTTCTTTTTCGAGCTGTTGCATTTTCACTTCCTGCTCATTTGTTGATCGTTGGTGCTTGTCAATTAGTGCTTTCATGCTGTCACTATTTTTGTTTATAATTGCGGTGCAGGATTTGATGATCTTGTTGAATGCAATATCAATTTCATCTTCCTCTTCTTCACTCGGTGCCAGGGATTTGATGAGGCTATTTACTATTTTAACGCAGTATCCGCTGTCCAGAAGCTCGGGGTTTGTTTCCACTTTGGGTGCCTTACTCTGTTTAGCCTTGAGTGACTCGTCGCCCGAGTCACTCAAGCGGGATTGCTCCTTGTTCCTCTTTCTTGTATTGGACATTTCCTGTTTGTTTTCTTTCTGTTCTTTTATGCTCATGTCTGAGTCTGACGTATCAGACGTGGCTTCCGTCCAGGCTCTAGCCGTATCTCTTTCTGCCTGTATCTTTTCTTCGTCTGGCCTGATGTTTTTATCACCCTTCTTTCCTCTTACTTCTCCCTTCTTCGTCTTTTGGTTTTTGTTTTGTTTGCGTAAATGTTCCATGATGTTCCCACGAGTAGGGACGAAAAACGGTCACTCCCCGGGTGACGCCCTTTCCGGGGAGAAGGCTAATACTCTCAGGGTGTCGCCTCAGTCCTGAGGTTAGCCCGCTAGTTACCGATGCTCCCACCGGTCGCCCGTGTTCGCAAGGAGACACAGGACCTCTCTCGCCGCGGTCTTCAGCTTAGAGGTAGGGATTTGTTAAAGGGGGTTGTTCTCCCCGCAGTCCGACCAGTGAAGGTAAGACCCCCGTTTTTGCACTTCTGCCACATACCACGGGGCTGCCTCCGGTGGGTCGTCGCAACAGAAGGAACCTTCCGGTTTGTTCTTTGGGAGAGAGCCGCGGTGATCGCGAGCAATCACTCCGCAAGAGCTTTCTCTTGACAACTGGTTCTGCACCACTTTGCCCGAGGTGGTGCTGATACATCGCGACTTCGAACATTATTTGCTATTAACTCGGTAAATACGCGTCGTAGCGAATTTTTCATAGGGATCAATATTGTTTTAAACAATCTATTTTACAAGGATATCATATTAAAAATCGTCTTGGACCTCTAGGAAAAAAGTTTACTCTTGGCGGTGGGACTTAGAAAAATTTCGGAAGAGCTCGTTCTGCACGACTTTGCCCAAGATCTGGTTCTGCACCACTTTGCCCGAGGTGGTGCAGATATATCGCGACTTCGAACATTATTTGCTATTAACTCGGTAAATACGCGCCGTAACGAATTTTTCATAGGGATCAATATTGTTTTAAACAATCTATTTTACAATGATATCACATTAAAAATCGTCTAGGACCTCTAGGAAAAAAGTTTACTCTTGGCGGTGGGACTTAGAAAAATTTTTGTTCGGTGATGATTAATGAAAAGTTGGATATTTTGTGTAAAATAATGTAGAAATGTTAAAATATATTATATTTTACAAAAAAAATTTTCATACTTTTTCGGCTCTAAGTTACAACAGCCCCGCTGGCAGGTCTGTTGCCGCGGCAGTTTACCGCCATAAGCGCGCGTGCTATTGACCGTTCGGCGCCGGCGTCCTTCCCGGCCGTTCGGTATCTATAAGAGAGTCGACGGTTCGGTCGAGTCGGTCGGTTCAGCGCGCGTCTGTGGCTATG
>CAJYYF030000119.1:465000-495000 GCA_913789895.3 Seladonia tumulorum | reverse complement strand
CGTTTCACTCTCGAACATTTTACGCGCTCCCGACGTCGCCTGAAATGATGCGTATACACGAAAGGTATTGTAACGCCGTCCCTTTTTCCACGCTTGTCGAGGCGGGAAGCGGGGACGACTCCGGGAATTTACGGGCGTTGACGCCGGGCCGCGCACGGCCGTGACGATACGCGGTCCTCCCGGTACAAAGAGCTATCTCGACGGTCAACCTGGGGTTCACGAAATCAGCTGATGGCTGTTCGGGCGCCAGGCACCGGACGGGTGCCACACGAAGGTCGCGATAGAAGGTGGCACGAATGGGGTCCAAGGGTCGGACACAGAGGGATCGAGGACAGCCCCCACGGCAGGGCGGATCGCGTAGGGCGAAAGAACGTGTTGGACAATTTGGCTCTATATCGTATTTATTCCTCTCGATAATTACAGGCGTGCGGCCTCGTGGCCGCTCCCGGAGCCCGCGCTCTCATACACTTTTTGCGGCTGGTGGTCGGCTCGCGGCGCGTGTCGGTCGATATGATTTCTTTCTCCGCGCGCGTACAGTTTCCCGGTACGCTTATGGGCCCGCTGGGCGATATTCCGCGGAACGCAGATGGACGGCGCGATACTCGGACTGTCGTGGATCTGTCGCGATACGGTGTTATGATTGGGCCGAACAATACGCCGAAATCCCGAGAATACGATCGGCGATCGAGCACGCTTCGACTTCGGCGGCGGTTCCCCGAGGAAGGCTTCCCGAAAAATATCCTACAGAAACTACCCCGAAATTCTCCAAGAGCGCCGACGGTTCGGCGCGAGACAATGGGCTCGAGACGTATTTCGGCTCGGCACACTAACGGGGGAGAACGTGACGGCTGCTTACGCCTCGTCGAGGAGAGCCGTCCCGTTCTCTCACGAAATTTCACTAAACGTTTCGATAACCTCTCCGAACCAACTAGCGCGAATCGTTCTCCCGACGGGAGAGCTCAAAGGAAGGAGGGACCACTGCGTGGACTTACCGTATACTCGATACGGCTCTCGTTGCTCTGCTACTCCTCGGCTTAGGATTCTCAGGGGCCCTCGTCTCGATAATTTCCGGCTTCCTTCAGGTAGCACTTTCCCGGCACGAGCTTCGATATGCCCGTCCGCGTACTCGCGAGGACTCGACAAGTTGTAATCGCGGATCTTCTCGATAAGGTCGCAGTCGGAAAAACGAGCGCGCAACGGCACGAGAGTCTTGTACGCGTGGTCGCACGACAGTGGTCCTTCGATTTTCGTCGCGCGATCGCGAGGACTTCCGTATCCCCACTCTCGCGCGCTAGTACAGATTTTCGTCTAATGGGGCGCGCTAGTTACAAGTTTCCGGGAAAGCAGGGGCGCATTCTCGACGGGTCCCTGGGCCCCGGACCCCCGCGATAATTTCTTCTATATCGCGGAATCACCAATGGGTCAGTTTCTGGCTGACCCGATGAGGTGGAGGGACTCCCTTAGTCGGAGCCCATATTCCAATCCTAAGGGGAGGCGGCTGCAGATTTAGGGCGATCTGGTCGCCGTTGTTCGTCAGGGCTCCTTTCCTGCCGCTCGCCTCCTGGCTGTCTGACCTGAGTCCGTTTCCTCATCTCGTCACTAATGGCACCGGTACCGGATTTTCCCCTTTTCTCGTCGTAATGGCCGTGTTTTGTCGAGCTCTCCTCCTGTCTTTTCGCCCTGAAACTTGCCCCGCTCGGCCCGCGAAAGGTCCGTGAGTAATCGATGTCGAATCGATATTGCTCTTCCTCGGGGAACACCCACGCTCAATTCGTCGAAGTCGGCGCCAAAAGGGCAGCCCGGTCCCTTCGACCCCCCGGGGTAGGCGGACCAGTGACGTCGCAAAATTTGCAACGTCACAGTATATATAAAAGAGTCTCAAGAGACTACAGAAAAATGGACACAAATATAAAGAAAAAGAGATACGGACACCCGTCTCTCTAAAACAGCGTGAGACACACACTCTGTGCGGTGTGCAACGCGTAAGCCCCAGGGAGAGATATATATATATATTTTAATATATACGTCTGTGCGTGGATGCATCTCTCTACACGATAATTACACACAGCGCGGAGGGTCGTCGTTGCCAGCTACACTTCGACAAACATATTCTTAGAGTAAGCGAGTGAGAGGTCTCTCGTTCTACGAACGCTTTGATGACTGATGGACATATAGCAACAATTTGTTGAATATTCCATCGCCACGTTCGTTGAATTGAATGACGACCGAGATCTCGCGTCTCTTTGGTTTGATCAGGTGTTGTCTGTGCAACCTTTCTGTACCCCCGTGTCTCGTGTGTAGTGTAGTAGAGAAAAAACCCCACCGGATGTGTAAAATATTATATACACTCCTCTATGGAGCGGCTTTCGAACTTCGCGTTGTCGCACGTAACGCGCGTGTGGTGTTGTCCACGCAGAGAGCACGAGAAGGTGTTTGAAAGGAAAAAAACGAACCTTTGTCGGTCGCCCCATGTCTTTTTTTTTCTTCATTGTCGATCGCGATACCGCGCGATCCTCCGGTCGTCCAGTCCCCGAAAGTTCTTTTCGACGGACGTTAAAGTTAACCGGACGGATCGTCTAGCGAGAGTTTCCGATCGACTCGAACGAAATGAAGAAAATATTAAAGAAGACACTTTGGTGTGGTGCATAAGACATATGGTTTCGTTTTTTTTTAATTTTTTTTTTTTTTTTGTGCTCCTCTGTACGTTCTCGCGTACTTTTTTTTTTTGCCTTTCGGTGTGTTGAAGGAAGGAGTGGGAATCGTGGAGGGAGTTAAGAATTCACAACGCGAGTACTGTGGTGTTTAAAAGTCAGTCTAATGCTTCGTTTATTAAAAACTTTAGCGAGTCACTTAGAACTAATCCCGACACCAACTTAAACTAAGATAAAGCAACAAAAAGAACTATTACTTAACGACGCGAGGAAACCCAAAGAAGCGCAATGGGTTTGCTTTAGTGGCAAGAAAAAACTACAAAGCTCAAGCGAAGCGATGCTTATTAGCAAGAAGCGGTTAAGCGACTAACGGATTTTCGGTAATCGGTTCAGTTGAAGGTGGTAGAACGGCGGGGGGGAGAGGTGACGAGAGCCTCTGTTGTCTAGTGTCTTATTGTGCCTTTGGCAAGCCCGTCACCTCTCTCGCCCCTGTCCCATACTTGGGTCTCGTGCCGTCGCGGAGCTCGCGTGCTCCGAAACACGGTGAAATATACGAAAATTTTTTTTCACGTTTGACGACCTCAGAGTAGGCGAGATTACCCGCTGAATTTAAGCATATTACTAAGCGGAGAAAAAGAAACTAACAAGGATTTCCTTAGTAGCGGCGAGCGAACAGGAATGAGCCCAGCACTGAATCCCGCGGTTCCGCCGTTGGGAAATGTAGTGTTTAGGAGGGTCCATTTATCTCGTGACGTCGAACCGCGTTCAAGTCCATCTTGAATGGGGCCATTTACCCGTAGAGGGTGCCAGGCCCGTAGCGACCGGTACGCGTTTCGGGAGGACCTCTCCTTAGAGTCGGGTTGCTTGAGAGTGCAGCCCTAAGTGGGTGGTAAACTCCATCTAAGGCTAAATATGACCACGAGACCGATAGCGAACAAGTACCGTGAGGGAAAGTTGAAAAGAACTTTGAAGAGAGAGTTCAAGAGTACGTGAAACCGTTCAGGGGTAAACCTGAGAAACCCAAAAGATCGAATGGGGAGATTCATCGTCGACGAGGCTGGCTTCCGTTGGTGCGCACATACCCCGCAAGGGCCTTCGTGGTTTCCGGTGCGAGGGTACACCATCTTCGGCTTAAATGTTCCGGCTACGTAGTCGTGCACTTCTCCTTTAGTAGAACGTCGCGACCCGTTGCGTGTCGGTCTACGGACCGAGTTGTTGCCTGTCGTGTCGCCTTCGTGCGCACACGGCAGACGCTCGATCGCCTGGCCGGCTGCGTGACGGTATTCTGACGGTATCGGGCCGCAACCAATCCATTCTCGAATGTGTGTGCGTCAGGCCCGCCGCAAGCTCGGTTAGTTCTCACCCGATGGTACGGACCTGGTGCCGGCTTCGGGCCTAACCAGCTGTTAGCAGGCGGTGTCCTCGGACTGGCCAAGCTTCGAATTACCGGTCAGCGACGCTACTGCTTTGGGTACTCTCAGGACCCGTCTTGAAACACGGACCAAGGAGTCTAACATGTGCGCGAGTCATGGGGACATGTAAACCTAAAGGCGCAATGAAAGTGAAGGTCGTACCTTTGCGTCGACCAAGGGAGGATGGGCCGCGAGTAGTTATAGTAGGCGGGTTCTAACCCAATGGGCGAGGGGGAATATTCTCTTGCGGGGCGAGGGGGGGGGGGCGCGCTCGGGCGCTCGGGCGCTATCGCTCCTTGTGGTTTCCGTAATCGGGATGCCGTTGTGGTTTCGGCACATCCGTTATCGCCGATTCGCTGCATCGCGGAATTACGTATGTTTCTTCTCTTTCTATCATATGTTTCTTTTCGCTGTCTCTTTCTATTATATGTTTCTCGCGGAACTTGGCAATATGTTCGCGGAATCGCATGTACGCGTTTTCTTAGGACCACATCCTAGTTGCAACGTTTTTTTAACACCACATCCTAGTTGCAACGGTTTTTTTAGCACCACATCCCTTTATTATAACAATTTCTATCTCGACGGGATTTCCTCTGCTTTTCGTAATATTATGTCTGCGACGACAATAAATACGAGGCGTAGTTGCGAAATAAAAATTGTCTCGAGCGAGTCATGCGGGAGGTGCCCTCGCTACAAACTTTTGCCGCGACGAAGTTATTCGAGTTTGGTATTCGTAATTATTCGAAGGTGTATCAACGGATTTTTGATCGATATTTTCGCGTTCTTTCGTGCAAGATTTATTGTCTTTTTCGCGAAAGATCCGCCGAGGTTCCGTACGTGACGGTTTTCGCGTATAAACCGTTGGACTTGTTGCGCGACGTAAGGAACGAGTATATCGATCTTTTACGAGTGTTCGCTTTCTTAAAACCGGAACGGGAATTGTCAAGATATTTGATCAACATCGTACTTCGATATCGTAGAACCGATTACGTTTACGTGGGAACACCGGAAGCATCGGAAGCATCGGAACACCCTTGCGGCGTACCTCGTATTGGTTTGACTAGTCCTTTCAAAAAACGTCGATTAACGAGCGACGATTACGACGACGACGACTAAAAATGTCAGTTTTAACGTTACAAAATTTGGCTTGGAGTCGCGTTATAAATTTGTATTTGAACGATCGTTTTCCCGTCGAGCAGAAAGCGGTGATAGAACGATTAATGCGAAACGACGTTACGAGTCGCGTATCTTTCTTCTATACGAAGAGATTTAGTCAAGTCGTGTCGTCATGACCCGCAGTCGAGTCACCGTCCACGATATTGGATATAATAGAAACGGGCGAACGTCGAATCGTGCTGGCTGTATAATCGTGTTTTTAAGAACTGGAAATCTAACGGGTGACGCGAAAAAAATTATTTTAAAGTTAAGAAAATTATTTTGCTAGCAAGATGATTGAGGTTTTGAAAAAAACGTTAAGGTGCTTGACGCGCATGTCGACGCTGATCAAAACTAACGACGAGTATCGCGAATGGTCTCGCTTGTATATCGAGGCGTTGGGGTGCTGTACCAAATATTTGTCTCGAATGAAGGATGAATTATCGATAGGTGCGAAATTAAGTTTAACATCGCTTATGTGTCGCATGAAAAGTTTAAACGTTTCGCTGAATCAACGTTTTTCGTCGCGCGTCGGCAGAGGTTTACGCGATACGAGTCGCGGCGCGAGAGCATCGACTCTTCGCTGGGAAGATGTCGAGTCGGCGTTTCAAGGTCGTATATCGACCGGCGTTGTTATCAACGCCGAACATATCGATCCTCGCCAATTTTTACAACACGCGAAGCGAATGATCACGAGACGCGTTACAGAATTTCTGAACGAACATTCGTCGTTAAAAGTGAATATTATGCTGGAGGCGGAATTTGTGTTGCGTGACATGGTTTCGGTGAAAAGTTTCGGTACGCGAAATTTCGCGCTGTTTCGAACGAGCGATTTACGGCGGTGGTACCTGAAAGACGTTGTGCCAACGATTTTAACATCGATTGAAGAGTTTCAAGAACGAGACAGCGGATGGGCACTATCGAAAATACTACATCTAATAGTGAATTGCAACAGGTATCAACCGTTGCAAGCCGGGTGCACTGCCGCCGATGTACGCGTGCCACGGACGATACAGCTGAAGAGAGCGGTCGTCAGCGTCAACAGCGACGACGAAGCATGTTTTTTTTGGTCGATCGTGGCCGGTCTCTATCCAACCGACAAACATTCGGACCGTTTAACTTCCTATCCGCATTACCGCACGGTGCTTCGAAGCGAAGGTTTCCAACTGCCCATGTCGTTCAAAGACATTCGAAAATTCGAACGTGTAAACGCTTCATCTGACCGAGAAGAAACGGAGCAAACACGTCAATTTGCTGCTTCTACGGGGGAATTCGCACCATCATTACGCGTGTATAAGAAATTTGTCGCGATTGGTTTCGTCGCAGCTTAGCAAGCATAAGAATGCCAAGAAAATTTGCGACCGGTAAGTTGACCACATTTTTCCATTTTCTCAATCCGATGTTATATATTTTTTTCCCTTCTCAGATGCATGCAATATTTCGCATCGCAAGAGAGATTAGACGCCCATACGATAGATTGCGACCGAATGAACGAATGCGCTCTTACGCTTCCGACCTTGAAAGATATGTGGCTGCGGTTTAACAACTACGCGTACAAAGAACGTGCGCCGTTCGTCATCTACGCCGATTTGGAATGTCTGCTGAAGAAACAGGAAGAACATAGACTCGGAGCGTGCACGCGGTATCAGCATCACCACGCGTTCAGCATAGGTTATTACGTACATTGTCGATACGATGCTTCTTTGTGCGAGTATCAGGCTTGCTCGAGAGAAGAGGGATGCGCGGCATGGTTCGCGACAAAGTTGTACAAGTTAAGTGGTAAATTACAGTCGATACTCGATAAAAACACACCGATGAGCGCGTTAACCGAAGCACAAAAATTAGATTTTCTTACGGCCACGCATTGTCACGTGTGCGAAAAACCGTTCAACGGTCGCGACGTAAAAGTACGCGATCATTGTCATTTTACGGGCGTGTATCGCGGTCCGGCGCACAACGATTGCAATTTGCGTTATCAATGCACGTACGTGATACCGGTGGTTTTTCACAATTTGTCTGGTTACGACGCGCATTTTATCATCAAAGAATTGGCGAACGCGTTCGAGGGGAAGATGGACGTGTTACCGTTGACGAAAGAGCGATACATCTCGTTCACGAAACACGTTCACGAAGGGGTAAAAAGATATTACAAGAAGTTGATAAAGTTTCGATTTATCGATTCGTTCAAATTCCTGAATTCTAGTCTGGACAAGTTATCGTCGTACTTGGACAAGAGTAAACTGCGTGTCATACGAGGTGAATTTGCGCATCTTTCCGACAGCGATTTCAATCTTTTAACGAGAAAAGGTGTTTTTCCGTACGACTATCTAACATCGTACGATAAACTAAACGACGACCGATTGCCGCCGCGCGAAGCATTTTACAATCGGTTGTGCGCCAGCGAGATATCCGACGCCGATTATCTTCACGCGAATGCGGTTTGGTCGCGTTTCGCTATAAAGACGTTACGGCAGTACAGCGATTTGTACTTAAAATTGGACGTGCTGTTGTTGGCGGATGTGTTTGAAAATTTCCGAGAAGATTGTCTCGAGAACTATAAACTCGATCCGGCGCATTATTACACGCTCCCCGGTTTCGCGTGGGACGTGATGCTAAAAATGACGAAGGTCGAGCTGGAGCTGTTCACCGACGTGGACATGCTCTTATTCGTGGAGCGCGGAATACGCGGTGGATTGAGTCAATGTTCTCACAGGTACGCACGCGCGAACAACAAGTATTTGTCGACGTACGATTCGAGCGAACCATCCATCTATCTAATGTATTTCGATGTTAATAATTTGTACGGTTGGGCCATGTCGCAACCTCTGCCGCACAGCGGTTTTCGCTGGGTGGACGATCCGGCGCGTATAGATAATTTTAACATCGAGTCTATTCCGATCGACAGTCCCGTTGGATACATTTTGGAGGTGGATTTGGAGTATCCGCGCGAAATTCACGACGCTCACGCGGATTTTCCGTTTTGTCCGAGTCACGGCGCGACGGCCGGTCAAAGGAAGTTGTTGGCTACGCTTTGCGATAAGGAGCGATACGTTCTGCATTATCGCTATCTGCAGCAGAGTTTGAGACATGGTTTGAAATTGAAAAAAATTCATAGAATTCTAGTTTCAGCAGTCGCGATGGCTGAGCGGCTATATCGATTTGAACACAAAATTACGCGCCAACGCGAGCAACGACTTTTCAAAGAATTTGTTCGGAAAAACGATGGAGAACGTTCGAAATCACGCGAGCGTGAAATTACTCTCTCGATGGAACGGTCGACACGGTGTCGAGCGATTGATAGCTCGGCCGAATTTTCATAGTTGTACGGTGTTCTCGGAGGATTTCGTCGCTATTCAACTGAAAAAAATGATGATTAAATTTTATAAACCTGTTTACATCGGCATGTCAGTATTGGATATATCGAAATGCCATTTGTACGACTTTCATTACGGTTATATGTATCCAAATTTTAAAGAAAACTGCAAGATTTTGTACACGGACACGGACAGTTTGATATACGAAATTGCATGCGATGACGCGTACGAGATGTTGAAACGCGATATTTATCGCTACGACACCAGCAATTATGCCGAGAACAACGCGTACGGTGTTCCGAACGCGAACAAAAAGATGTTGGGATTGATGAAGGACGAGAACGGCGGTAAAATTATGACCGAATTCGTGGGGTTACGCTCGAAAATGTACGCCACTCGCGTGCACGGTGACGACGATGTCTGTAACGAAACCAAGAAGATAAAAGGTATCAGAACGAATGCCACGACTAGAGAAATAAGTTTCGAGGATTATATCGAGTGTCTTCGTAATTATACGGAGAAGAGCGTTAGCAATAACCGTATAATGTCCATAAAGCATCAGGTGTATTCTGTATCGGAAATGAAATTGGCGCTGAGCCCGTACGACGATAAACGACGCATTTGCGATAATTTGGTCAATACTCTTCCTTGGGGACATTATAGCATCAACGACAACGACGACGACGACGACGATGACGACGACGACGACGACGACGATTGATCGGTGAGGAGGGGGAGATCCTTGCGAAAAGGAAGCGGTTACAAATTGCAAGACTGCGATTGACCGGTGAGGAGGGGGGGAAGATCCTTTTCCTTGCAAAAAGGAAGCGGTTAAAAATTGCAAGCGCATTTAGATTATTTTATCGATAAAGGAAGCGATACAGCGATTAGCGCATAGTACAAAGACGCCGTTTTCGAACTTTGCGCTTCAGAAGTTACCGCACCAGCTGCAGGACAATGATGTCACACTACAACATCCGTCGTCCTCTCGGTGAGTGCAGCCGATTGAACATCGAGAAAAAGCCAAAGAACGCGATGTAAGTATAAGAAAGATAATAAAATAAAAAAAAATATGAAAACGTTCATCTTTGTTAAATATAACAATTGATTATAGGATTTTTCAACAATCGTCATCGTTGCCGCCGCCACCGCCGCCGCCGCCGTCATCATCATCGTCGCTGATACCGATGAAGAGGACGCGCTGGGCAAGGATACTCAGCAGAAGATATTCCATCGCGGGAAATTATTACAAATACTTGGAAATTGGCGTACACGTCGGCGAGGATGTGTACGTCGAAATGGCTATAGGGGATAATCGTGGCAACGAGATCCCGATCAGCCTGAACGCGTGGTTCGATTTGCTGCGTACGAAGACTTATTTGCCGGACATGCTGAGGAGGGAAGAAGGAGGAGAAGAAGATCGGCGCCGGAAGATGTGCGACAACTTGACGTTGGAGATAGTCGATCTCGACGGTACGAAGCTTGTGAAATTGACGAACCAGTCCGCGTCGTTGTACGTCATGGAAAAAACCATGCGTAATTTATACAATTTAGAATTTTGTATACGCAACATGTATTCACAGTTGTCCGATAACGTTCCCGCGATCGCGGAAAAATTTGAAAATTTTATTTTTGCGGCGAGGACTGACGTCAGAGATCAAGAGCAGCAACAGCCGCAACAATCCTTCGATCAAAGTTCGTTGATCGATTGTGAATTGATGGTTTTGTGCGCGGACGTGATTGACGCGCAGAAAAAACAAAATTGTTAATTTTTAAATAATGTGTGTGTGCGCGCGCGCGATTTTCTCCATACAACGTTTCGGCAAACGAACGTCGAAAGTGAATACCTTTGAGAGTGAGTCCGAGCGATTATGCGAAAATTGCGAATGAGCTAAAACTCCCGCGATGATTCGTTTAAATCGTTGAACATTCGATATACCGACGAGAGAGAAATTGCAGATGTTGACAAATTCTGGTATCTGGAAAAACGATTATGATCAATGTGGAAGTATTCGACAAAAGAACATGGCGGTGTTACAGCCGATAGAAAAGTTTGTATAAAAGAAGTCTGGTCGGTTATGCGGAGTGGGTGATGGGGCCCATCACCCGCTCCGCATAGCCAATCCGTCTCGTTTTATGCACGCTTTATATCGGTTGTAATGTCAACATGTTCTTTTGTCATCCATTTAATCAATGTTCATCCATTTAATCAAAACATCGAGAGAGTTTTATTTTCATTCGCAATTTTTGTATAATCGCTTGGACTCGCCCTCGAGCGTGTTCACTTTCGACGTTTGTTTGCCGAAAAACATGTATGATTTCTATTCAAATAATGCGAGAGAGAGAGATGGATGGATGTACTGTCGACGTTCGTTTGCCGAAAAACATGTATGATTTCTATTCAAATTTAAAATAATGCGAGAGAGAGAGATGGATGGATGTACTGTTAACATGGTTTTTTGTCAATAAATTATTGTCTTTTTCCGCATGTTTCAACAATTATTTTATTTGATAAAAAAAAATACATTTTTTTTTATAAGTAGTTTCAGGTGATTTTTCTAACGATATTCGTCAATGGACTGTACTCCACGATGCAGTCGTGTATTATCAAGCAGTATGCGGTCGTTGATGGAGGGACATCGGCTCGGCATTCGAATTCGATTCGCACGTCGACGGTGGCGTTTTTAAGCGCTTCGTTTTGCCGGGAACAATCGAGAACGACGAGCGGAGCGTACTGTAGAAAATTCGCAACGTCGAGCAGCGCTTCGTCGTTTCCGTAGTACGATTCTTGGAATTTCGCGTACATATCGTAGAGCAACGCGTATTTGCCTTTCTCGAAATCGATGTTCAAATCGTCGTACGGATAGGTTTCCGAGTTCAAGTAAAGCCGAATATTGGCTAACGCGCAATGATCGAATCGCGTAGTCGTTTTCGTTAAGTTGTTCCGTCGATCGGTTTGCAAAGCGAATATCACGTATCGCGGTTTTTCCATTTGCGGAGCTGTTTTTATCGCCCACGTATGCTTCGTGGTTGCCTGCAGCAGAGGATATTCGTACAGATCCCACGATCGAAAGCTCATGCCGATCGGTCTGTCGCTGTCTAAAATACGTAACATCGACAGTTTATGTATTTCGTCCAGTGTAACGTGCGGCATTCGCCATTGAATTTTGTACAGATCTAGAACGGGTTTATTACAACGCGTTTGTAGTCTTCGCAAAAGCCCAATAGCATGCTCATAGGCACGCAAAAATTGAAATTTATTGCCGCCGTGGGCGTGGCTGTTGGCTTCGGGTCGTCGTCGTTGCCGTACAACCATCCCGCATTGGACAACGCGTCGCTTCTCGTCTTGGACAGACTCACGTAATTCTTCAGGGTCGTCGTTGTGCCGGCATTTCTGGATCGATCGATTTCCACTCCGTTCAATTCGTAGCGTATTTCCTTGAACATGAACGGGACGGCGTTGTTATCGAGATTCGCCGTGTCGATGCGAGATTCTCCAGCCGCGGATAATTTGAGTTTTCCCGGTAAACTAAGTTTTCCCTCGACGTATAGGAAGCTTCCGCAGGGAAGCGTGTACAGATCTTGATGTTGGATGGGTATCCTTATCTCGTCGTTGTTTCCGAACGTCGTGTTGGCGTACGGATTGTACGTGTGCAGCTCGATCTTCGTTATACGATTGTCGAAGATCGGTGCTTTGGAGATGTTCAAAATGTCGTCGAACATGGTCACTTTCCTACTACTACACGAGGACGACGAATCCCAAAGATCGTAGATACCGCGCGTTCTCCGCAGTTAATTTCCTGCTGCTATTCGACGCGTTTTTTTTCGCAGTTAGTTTCTTACGAATCGTGCCGTTGTTGTCGTTGTTGTCGTCGTCGTCGCCGCAGTTAAACTTATGAAATGTCGTATTGCTATGAATTAGCATTGCTTCGTCGAACGTGTAGTCGCACCGTGATTTCTTCGCCTCGAAAATCGATTAAACGTCCTGATTGGTCAACTATTCGAATCGTTAAATCGTCGATTACTCGCGCGACGATTGGAAGGTAAATGACTCGCGCGGGCGTTTCCGATAATTTATATCCCGGCGGTACCTGAGGCGCGAACTCGTGTATCGTGTGAACGAGTTTACCATTGTCGTACGATCCGGTGGTTACGTTGCATTCTACTCGAATGATATTCACGTTGACGATGTTCACGGGCGCGTCCGACTCGTGCCACGTGTTCGGCGATAAAACGCGGCTCGTGGAAAATCCTAGGATGGATCCTACTTTGTATGGCTTCGCAAAGTTTACGCGATACCTGCTAATGATTTCACTTTTCATGGTATTGTTGTTCGCTCGTAGTACCAGCGGATATTCGTTATCGGGGGACGATGACTCATCAACATTTTTGGGAGGGGGATATCGCGCGCGTATCTCGCGTCTCAGGTACTCGTTGATCGCCTTCAATTCGTACGAACCGTCCGGGATGACGATCTTCTCATCCTTTTCGCCGAAGTAGAATCGATTGTTCCCGATGTTGGCGCTGATGTTCGGTATCGTGTAATAAGTTTGCAAGTTGAGCAATCCCAGCTCGTACTCGCCATTGCTCAGATCTATGGGCGGAAAGTACTTGGACGACAATGTGCTGCTTCTTCCCGACAACGTAAACGTGAACGACTTTTTCGCCTCCATCGCGCGTGCGCGCGCGTGAACAGAGAATTTCAAAAATCAAGTTTCTCGAAGAAATTTCACGCACAATTGTCCGCACCGGCTTTCGTCGTAGTTCTGAAAACGTTCGTGATTATATGTGATCGTCGCGCCCGCGAAGTAACGAATCAACTCGATCGGCGGACGAAGATTGCCGAAACTATCGAAGTAGTCGACGCGCGAGCCGCGTTTCACGTACGCGACCCAATGCGTTCCTGGCCCGCGACTATCGTCCAGATTGACGATACCTCGCTCGTTTTTCCACGATCGCGTCGGTAAATTGTCGCGCATGAAAACTCCGCGAAAATGCGGCAATGCTTTACAGATGGCGGTTAATTCGATATCTGTCGTTGTCGCATCGTCTTTTTTCGAGTTTTTTTTTCTTTCTTTCTTTCTTTCTTCAAGCCTTTCCCATGTTTGTACGGCGCGAGACGCACTCCGCGACCTTCCATAGCGCGATTGTGTCGCTGGGCTTCCTCCAGCTGTTTCTTCGCGGTTTTCGCAGCGTTTATCGCTTTGACTACTCCCGCGGCGCCGCCGGTCAATGCTCCTATAGCCGACAAAGCAGGCAACAGCAGCGGCAGAAAACCGCCGCGTTTGGCGATCGGGAGAATTCGCGTGTTCTTCTTCTTTTGACGTTTTTGTTTCTTCAGACCCATACCTAATTTCGTTTTAGCTTTCATGGCAGTCAACACGGCTGCGGCGGACGCTTTTTCTCCGAACGTCGCGTCTTTGGCCTTTAAACGTCGTAGCGCTCGATCCGCCAAAACGTTGTCTGCCGCGTGTCTGTTGTCGAGATCTTTGTGTCGCGAATACGCCACCTCGTGTTCGCGACAGGCCGCGTCCAAAGGATTGATTCCTCGATCGCCGCGAGCTATTCGCTGTCGCAGTTTCGTACCAGGACCGCAGAATTGATAACCGGGAATGTGCAATTCGACCGGCAACGCGTCTATAGCTCTGTTGAGGAGTCCCCTTCCCGTAGTATACGCGGACAACGTTTCACACGCATAGACTATTCTTCAAGCCCCACCTTTAAAATAGATTTTTTTTCGGAGGGAGGGGAACGACTGATATCGAAGGTGTTCGAGCTCTTGTATAAATACTACACGCACCTCCCCCTCCATCAAATTCGTGATCGGAGTATGCGTTTCTTGAGACAATCTTTGAATATTCGTGTTCCGGCGTGTCGCGGCGGCGGCGGCGACGGCGACGGCAAGATGATGCGGAAACACGGCTCGTTGCTACCTCACGACGTACGATGCGTGATAAGCGGCCCATCCGGATGTGGTAAAACGAATGTTATGATCAGCCTACTGGAGAGCGTGAATGGGCTACGATTCGCGAATGTTTACGTGTATTCGAAATCGCTGAATCAGCCAAAATATCGATACTTGGACAAACTTTTCTCGTCCTTGGGGGAGGACGTTGGTTACTTTGCTTTCGCCGACAACGCTGACGTAATCCCTCCCGCGGAGGCGCTTCCCGATTCGATATTCATTTTCGACGACGTGGCGTGCGACGAACAGGATATAATGAGAGAGTATTTCGCGATGGGTAGACATTCTCGCGTCGATTGCTTCTACCTGGGTCAGTCGTACGCGAGAATACCCAAACATTTGATTCGCGACAACGCCAATTTGTTGATTCTGTTCGAACAAGATGTCACGAACCTGCGTCACATTCATCGGGATCACGTAAACACCGATATGTCGTTCGAAACGTTCTGCACGTTGTGCGCGAATTGTTGGCGAAAGAAGTATGGATTTCTCGTAATAGATAAAGACAGTCCTGTGAACGGCGGTCGTTACAGACGCGGATTTAACGAGTTTGTCGTACTGTAACGCGCGCAGTTGCTCGGTAAGAGTCGACAAAGTTGCATCGTACGACGATCGCAAATCTCTCTCTGTGTGGAACGATATGTCATCGAAGGATGGCGGCGGCGGGAAGCGACAAACTTCGATCGCGAAAGAAATAGCAAAGACCGGTGATATTATACGTAAAAAGTATCGAGCTTTGAAACTTGGAAAAATGGCGGTCGAGACGAATTTGCAAACGACTTTACGACCGATCGTTGAACCGTTGAAACAGATAGTACGAAATACTACTACCGAATCGAACGATGATGCGCTCTCGGAAAAAATACTCGACGACATGGAAACGACGACGACATCCGCGAAAAAACGAGATAAGAAGAAGGGAAAGAAGAAGAAGAGAACGAGCGACGAAGCTGATTTAACGCCGCTACCGACGAGACATCCGAAAAAAAAAATTAATTTTTTCGACGACGATGGCGGCGGCGGCGATGATGACAACCACAGCGGTGACGCGAAGCGGGATAAATCGATGGTGCAGCAGCAGCAGCAGCAGCAGAAGCAGCAGCAGCAGCATATCTTCGAATCGCCCGCAACGAGAGCGGTATCTTTGGAATCGTCGATGCGCGATATTTTTGAGAATCCGGAAATTCATCGAGAGGAAAGCGAACATCTGTCCGAGAATCTCGGACCTTTGGCGCGCGAATACTTGCATAAATTTTTTACCGGCCAACGAAAAATTCCGACAACGTGTACGGAGTGTATTTCTGAGATGACAAACTGATGCTCGGAAATACGGCGTTCGACGTGAACAACGACGACGATATCATCGTTAACGGTGTTAAGTATCGAGGAACTCGCGGCCTTTACGAATTGATATTCAGTAAAATACCCAACGAGAAGCTGTACACCGAAGACGATAAGAAAGCTTACAAAAGAATTCTCATTGTCACGCATGCGCATCGACGGGGGAATCAGATAATGGGGAACAAAGGTTACAAGTATAAAAAGATTATAGGACCGATGTTTTCGTCGTCGTCGTCGTCGTCGTCGCAAAGCGGAAGGGGAATTCGTCTCCCAACCCATATGCGTGTGACCAACAATCCGATCGATTACGTGCATTGGGACGATCCGAACGAGCTCGTCGATCGTCTGAAATTGTTAACGTCTTCGACGAATGCCGGTCATTCCGGCCGCAACAACGAAATAATGTCGATAATCGAAGAACTTCGCGATGCCGGTATAATTATAAATTAAAGCGTAGGCGCGTTCGCTGCATCAGTGGCGAGTGGCGAGTCGCATAGATACGGAGAGAGAAAAAAAATGTCTATCGACAAATTTGGCATGACGTTTCGCGAAGCGGACAAGTCGGCGACGAACGTTCATTCGATTTCATTCTATCCGGCGTTTAAAAGTTTCGTGCGCGACAACGCTATATGTTTGAACATCGATGGCGGTGGCGGCGTTAAATTGTATGATGCGAAAGGTGTGCGGATCGGACGCGTGGCGGAACCTCTGGCGAACGATCACGCGACTACCAAATCGTACGTCGACGCCGTTTCGAAACGGGGCAACGAAGAAATCGCGTCCTCGCTTAAGAAATACATGATGAATCACGCGATTTACGACGATGAACATACAGGAGTGTTTCAGGCTAGAAGGAAATGTATTCGTAACGTTGGTCCACCGACGAGTCCGAGCGACGCCGCCACCAAATCGTACATCGACTCCACCGCCGGAAAAATCATGTCAACGATCCGCGACAATGCCGTATACCGATTGAAAATTTGGAACAAACGTCGCAAGGATTACGAATACCACTACGACGCCAAGCGTTGTCGCGTATGCAACTTGAGCGAACCGCTAAACGACGCGGACGCGACTAACAAAGTATACGTGGATACACTCAACGCGAAGCTACGGTCCGAGACCGTCGAAAAACTGGCGGAACAGCTGAAAACCGCTAAAGAGGCGTTAAAGTCCGAGATATTGCTCGCGAAAGAACAACTGCTGTCGACCGCCGCCGACGAGTTGAAAACGGCTAACGCGAACCTAAAGTCCGAGATCCTCGGAAAACTGACAGAACAGCTGAAAACCGCTAAAGAGGCGTTAAAGTCTGAAATACAGAGCAACATACGCGATATCGAAAAACTGGCGGAACAGCTGAAAACCGCTAAAGAGAAGTTAAAGTCCGAGATATTGCTCGCGAAAGAACAACTGCTGTCGACCGCGGCCGACGAGTTGAAAACGTCTAACGCGAACCGAAAGTCCGAGATCCTTGGAAAACTGGCGGAACAGCTGAAAACTGCTAAAGAGACGTTAAAGTCCGAGATATTGCTCGCGAAAGAACAACTGCTGTCGACCGCCGCCGACGAGTTGAAAACGTCTAACGCGAACCTAAAGTCCGAGATCCTTGGAAAACTGGCGGAACAGCTGAAAACCGCTAAAGAGGCGTTAAAGTCCGAGATACAGACTAAGATGCATGAACTTCGACACGATATTAACGCGAATATGAAATTACACGATTCCAGCATGGACGAGATCAACGCGAAAATTGATAATTTGAATGCCTCGCAAACGCAAATGAGGGAAGCCTTGAAGCAAAAAATAATAGACGAGGCGAGCAGCATCGTCGACGATTGGCTCGCGAATTTCGGAATAAGCTTGCAGGATAGAATTAAAAACTTAATTCGTGAACAGATCGATCATCTACTTTGAGAGTTGTTGTACCGTACCTGTATCTGTATCTGTATCTGTATCTATAATATAAATGACATAATATAAAAATCAATCGTACCAACCATGAAAATCTATTTTTTAATTAAAAATGACGTCATCTCCTACCCACCACAACTTTTAATAAAATTTCAAATATAAAAATCTCGCTTCGCGAGAATCACGTCATTGCACAGTTGTAAGTCTTCCGGATCTATCGTTTGGACAGCAGCAGCAGCAGCATGGCGAATCCGAAAGCGGCGACGACGGATCAAATTTTCGATCGCGAGAAAGAACGCGATGACGTGTCCACCACCACCACCACCGCCACCGGGAACGACAAAGCCATTCCGTTCGATCGAACGTTGAAGGAAATCTTAAATTCGTTGAGTCGACACGTCCTGAACAGAGAAGACGCGTACTTCGATGCCGAGTCTCGGCCCATAGAAAATCTGGAAGCTCCTACCAAGAGAAATGATGCCGCGACGAAGGGTTACGCGGACGATCTCGTCGACAAGAAAGCGATAACGCGTACCGGTGGTATCGATGATTTTTTAGATGCGAAACAAATGCGTATCGGAAATACCGGAATACCGATCGCCGCCAACGACTCGGCGACGAAACTGTACGTCGACGCGTGCATCGATTTGATGAAAACCGCGCTCGGGAACGAATTCAAGCAGAACGTCAAGGACGAGATCGAGCGTATTCGTAAAAACGTGTTCGCCGAAATCGAAATCGTCGACGACGACGCGTCGTACGAAGCGAAGCTGAACGATATCGAGAAACGCATGAAACAGCACGACGAACAGCTGAACAAGCTCGAAGAGAAAAAAGATGATAAAATGGAGACATCTTTTAGTTATCATACGTACTGTCGCGATAAATTCATCGAAATCGAGGACAATTTTGTGGAAATGATGAAACACGATCGGAGATCGCATCGTGACAAAATAAACGTCATAGGGACTCTTATCGATAAACTCGACGAAAGAATTTCAGAAAGAAAACTCCTAAACATGAAGAACCAGCTGCTCGGTAAAATCAGCGACATGAATGAAACGGTGAACGCGAACAAGATGGATCGAGGAAGGTTGACGCTTGTCGAAGAAACCGTGCGGGATATTCGTGAAAAACAAACGGAAATCAATGACGCGACCGAAATGGCTGAGAATGTGAACCAGTTAAATCGAGAAAGGTTGTTGTTTCTCGAAGAAGCCATGAGGGATATCCGTGAAAAGCAATCCGAGATTAGACGCGGCGACGATGAGCAAAGAAGCGGTGGTGGAGGAGCTGCACGCTCCGGCGAGACGTTTCTTTCCTCGTAGACGGGTGATCGTGCGAGGACTCGACGATCTTTGGCAAGCCGATATAGTTGAAGTACAACAATATGCGCGAGACAACCGCGGACATCGATACATTCTCACGATAATCGATGTATTCAGCAAATACGCGTGGGCGGTTCCTTTGAAGAGTAAAAACGCGAGCGACGTGTGCAAAGCTTTCGCGTCGGCGTTGAAGAAGGATGGCAGAGCGCCGAACAACTTGCAGACCGACATGGGAAAAGAGTTTTACAACGCAACGTTCCAAGATTATCTGAAAAAACGCGATATCCGCCATTATTCGACGTTCAGCACCATGAAGGCCTCCGTCGTGGAACGTTTCAATCACACGCTGAAGAACCGCATGTGGAAATTTTTCTCGTTGAGCGGAAAATATCGTTGGATCGATGCGCTTCCCACGCTGATCGAGGACTACAACAATCGAAAACATCGCACCATCCGTATACGACCCGCAGACGTGAACCGCAAAAATGCCGAGCATCTTTTATCCACCGTGTACAGCAACGTGAAAATCGCCGGTCCTGCCAAGTTCAAGGTTGGCTATCGTGTACGCGTCAGCAAATTCAAAACTGTATTCGACAAAGGATACACGCCGAACTGGTCAACGGAAATATTCAAGATTATTGCGGTGAAGCGAACGAACCCTGTTACGTATCTCTTGGTCGACTCGAAGGACAACCCGATCGCCGGAGGATTTTACGAACACGAGATGCGCGCGGCTAAATATCCCGACGTGTATTTAGTGGAAAAAATATTACGCAGAAAAGGAAATAAAATATACGTTAAATGGCTAGGCCTGGACGCGTCGCACAACTCATGGATATCGAAAACCGCTATACTTTAATCGTATTTCTACTCTAAATATATTTTTTGTACGTCTTCTTCGCAATAAAATTCAGCGTTTTCATCCTACGATGTTTTTCTTTCATATGCTTATCCCACATCCTGAGCTCTCCTTATCGTACATCCTGAGAAGAGGTGGGGGAATCTCTCGCTTTCTTATAAATTACCATCGACAAGTTACAATTCGCGAATTCGCGCGACAAGTTACATCGCAAACACTTGTTCTCGACGCCTCCTCCTCCTGTTTCGCAACAGGGTAAGTAAACTTTTGTATTTAGATCATTATCATCATTGACATGATGGACGGATTTGTGTATTTAGATGAATTGTATCACGCATATCATTGACATGGACGGATTTACCGTGGACAGAAAATTCGTCTGCAAAGAACTATCCATCATCGACGTTCGCGACTGCTCATTCAAATTTGCCGAATTTCGTTTAGACAGACGATTTGCCAGTTTATCCGACGTCGACAAACGGTCGGCACGGTTCGTCAGCGATTCGGTGCACGGAATCCCATTCCGAGATTTTGGTTACGAAGCTTACCGCCAAAAAAATATACCAGACATTATTAAAAATTTTGTTCGCGACTATGCAGATCCATTGGTAGCGTACAAAGGCGGATATTACGAGAAAATCCTTCTTCGAAATTTGAATATACCCTCAATAAATTTGGAAACTTTCGATTGCCCCAAGTACGACATCCTGATTCGCGATCCCATGTACCGAAACGACGACGACGCATCCTGCCGGCTTCATTGTTGGAAAAAAACGCTGCCGTCGGAAAAAAAACGTACCATTGCTGTCTAAACGAAGTACGGACATTTCGCGCATGGCTGATCAATGCTAAGAAACAGGTATTGTATGAAGAATTGTAGGAGTATTTCACTCCTCTCCATCCATCCATCGATCGATCCTTACGTAAACTTTTGTTTCTAGGCAACATGAATCAACAGCAACAACAACAACAAAACAATGATTCTCTCGACTACTACTGTCACGAAAGCAACAGATTAAAAAGTTTTCAAAACTGGCAGTATTCTCACATCGTCAAACCCAAATATCTTGCGGCCGCAGGATTTTACCGCTCGGGCGAAGCGGATCACGTTGAATGCTTCGACTGTGGCCTGGTCCCGCATCGGTGGGAGCAAGATGACGATCCCATGACGGAGCATCGCAAGTGGTCGAAATTCTGCCGATACGTTCGCGGACTAGATTGTGATAACGTTCCGATCGCAAAACCGCCACCCCGCGGCGTAGACGTGTGCGGAAATCGTTAGTGGTCGAAAATAAATCAAAAATATAATACGTAGAATAAGATATATTATGTAGAATAAGATATGTAGCATATAATTATATATAATTATTATAAGATATGTAGCATAATATTATATATGTGTTACAGGAAGTAGAATAAGTAGAATATAACGGCAATCTGAAAAAGAAAAAAAATTAATTAATTAATTAATTTTAGCAAAATTAATTAATTAATTGTAAAACTTTCGAATAAATTTAATTCACTTGCCATTCGAATAATATCCGTATCGATTCTATAAACTCCCCATCCCAGTCTTCTATTTCTTGTAGTAATAACTCCTTGTACCGCCTCCAAGCCCGCACATGAATTATTTTTTCTCGTGTGGTCTGCGGAATAATAAAAAATATTATAATAAAAATATTACCATGCGCTTTAAAACAACGTACTCACCATTCCCTCGATCGCCTTTTCCAGCGATCCACCATCTTCTATTGCGAAACACCGCCTCCTCGAAATTGTAACAATGAACATTTTTTTTTTTCACTCACTCAAACTTTGTGAAAGAAAACTTGTGTAATGCGGGTAACGGCGAACCGCTTGCTATTTAAACGCGCGCGATAGGGAAATGCAATTTCCGAACAATGCGAGGATGTGGTTCCAAGATACAAAAACGCGGTTCTGCGAGAAACATACTAGGATGTGGTTCTAAGATACAAAAACGCGTAAATGCAATTCTGCGAGAAACGGAAAGAGAAGAAACATATGATAGAAAGAGAAGAAACATACGTAATAGGATGTGGTCCTAAGACGCGTACATGCTGCCAAGAAACGGAAAGAGACAGCGATATACGTATATACGTAATATACTTCCGCGAGACATATTGCAGCGACCTTGACGCGGCGATAACGGATGTGCCGAAACCACAACGGCATCCCGATTACGGAAACCACAAGGAGCGATAGCGCCCGAGCGCCCGAGCGCGCTACCCCTCCCCCGCAAGAGAATATTCCCCCTCGCTCATTGGGTTAGAACCCGCCTAGTATACCTACTGCCGCGTTACGATGCGGCCTCGCACTCCCGGGGCGTCTCGTTCTCTTTGCGAGGAGAGGCACACCCAGAGCGTACACGTTGGGAGCCGAAAGATGGTGAACTATGCCTGGTCAGGACGAAGTCAGGGGAAACCCTGATGGAGGTCCGTAGCGATTCTGACGTGCAAATCGATCGTCGGAACTGGGTATAGGGGCGAAAGACTAATCGAACCATCTAGTAGCTGGTTCCCTCCGAAGTTTCCCTCAGGATAGCTGGCACTCGCTCGTTCTCTTTTAGTGAACGTGTGCGAGTCTCATCTGGTAAAGCGAATGATTAGAGGCCTTGGGGCCGAAACGACCTCTAACCTATTCTCAAACTTTAAATGGGTGAGATCTCTGGCTTGCTTGGATCAATGAAGCCACGAGATTATAATATTGGATCAGAGTGCCAAGTGGGCCAATTTTGGTAAGCAGAACTGGCGCTGTGGGATGAACCAAACGCAGAGTTAAGACGCCTAAGTCGACGCTTATGGGATACCATGAAAGGCGTTGGTTGCTTAAGACAGCAAGACGGTGGCCATGGAAGTCGGAATCCGCTAAGGAGTGTGTAACAACTCACCTGCCGAAGCAACTAGCCCTGAAAATGGATGGCGCTGAAGCGTCGCGCCTATACTCCGCCGTCAACGGCAAGTGGGGGGGTTCCTCCATTATTGGGGGGCCTCCATGAAGCTCTGACGAGTAGGAGGGTCGCTGCGGTGTGCGCAGAAGGGTCTGGGCGTGAGCCTGCCTGGAGCCGCCGTCGGTGCAGATCTTGGTGGTAGTAGCAAATACTCCAGCGAGGCCCTGGAGGACTGACGTGGAGAAGGGTTTCGTGTGAACAGCCGTTGCACACGAGTCAGTCGATCCTAAGCCCTAAGAGAAATCCTATGTAGATGAGGTGTCCTAAGAGCAAATGTACAAAAACACACACCCATCGGGCGAAAGGGAATCCGGTTTCTATTCCGGAACCCGGCAGCGGAACCGCATACCATTCGGGCCCTCGTAAGAGTGTTCGTCGGGATAACCCAAAATGACCTGGAGACGCCATCGGGAGATCCGGCGAGAGTTTTCTTTTCTGTATAAGCGTTCGAGTTCCCTGGAAACCTCTAGCAGGGAGATAGGGTTTGGAACGCGAAGAGCACCGCAGTTGCGGCGGTGTCCGGATCTTCCCCTCGGACCTTGAAAATCCAGGAGAGGGCCACGTGGAGGTGTCGCGCCGGTTCGTACCCATATCCGCAGCAGGTCTCCAAGGTAAAGAGCCTCTAGTCGATAGATTAATGTAGGTAAGGGAAGTCGGCAAATTGGATCCGTAACTTCGGAATAAGGATTGGCTCTGAGGAGCGGGGCGTGTCGGGCTTGGTCGGGAAGCGGGTCTGGCTGACGTGCCGGGCCTGGGCGAGGTGAACACATTGATGGGAATCCGAGCTCGGTCCCGTGCCTTGGCCTCCCGCGGATCTTCCTTGCTGCGAGGCTTCCGTCTTGAACGGTCGTCCTCTTCGGCCGCCATTCAACGCTCAGCTCAGAACTGGCACGGACTAGGGGAATCCGACTGTCTAATTAAAACAAAGCATTGCGATGGCCCCCACGGGTGTTGACGCAATGTGATTTCTGCCCAGTGCTCTGAATGTCAACGTGAAGAAATTCAAAAAAGCGCGGGTAAACGGCGGAAGTAACTATGACTCTCTTAAGGGCTCTCTCATTAGGGCAGTTCCAAGCGGCATTGGACAAACTAACGAAGGCGCCATTAAAGCCCCAGCAGAGGCTTTTTGCTCTACGAGTAATGGTGTTGCCGGGGATTTACCACCTTCTCACCCTAGGCAACACGACTCTAAGCAGGCTCAAGAAGATCGACGCCATGGCTCGCGCGGCGGTTAGGAAATGGCTCTGCCTCCCGCACGACGTTACCAATGCCTATTTCCATGCCAACGCTAAGGACGGAGGCCTTTCGATTGCATCTATGAGATGGCTAATGCCTCTTCATAGGCGAGCGAGATTGCAGCGCTTCATTGACAAGGACCAAGAAGCCTGCTCCTATCTCGCCCAAGAACTGCAAAGAACAACCAGACGCTTGACCGAGAACCGCTACCTAATAGATACGTCTGAAAAGTTGGAAACCAGGTGGGCCAATCTCCTTCACAGCTCCTTTGACGGTAAAGGCCTGAGGGAATCCCGGAAGGTCCCCCAACAACATCGATGGGTGATTGAGGGAACCCGCTTTCTTAGCGGGAGGGACCTTATGCTCTACCGACCAGATCACGCACATCGCGCGGACGAAGATCCAACCGCCTATGTAGAGCTGGCTGTAACGCTGTCGAGACGCTGAATCATGTGCTCCAGCAGTGTCATCGCACGCACAGGGCTCGCATTGAACGGCACAATGCTGTCGTTAACTACATTAAGCGGTCCCTGGATAAAAAGTGCGAGACGGTCGAAGAGGAACCCTCGTTCATGACATCGGAAGGACGACGGAAGCCCGACCTAATTGCAAAACAAGGAGCAAAGGCACTGGTTGTGGACGCTCAAGTGGTCAATGAGCACATCGACCTCGACATAGCACCTAAGACGAAAGCCGAGAAGTACCTTCCTCTTACCACGGCCATTAAAGAGCGATACCATGTCAATGAAGTATCCTTTCTGACTTCCACGCTCTCCTACCGTGGAGTATGGAGCGGGAAATCTGCCAAGCAAATGCTCCAAGAGGGCATTTTGAAAAAGAAGGGACTGAAGCTCATGGCAACTCGGGTCTTGGTGGGGGGGGGCTCAACGCATTCTGGAGGTTCAATAAAACGACAAACATTCGGGTGAACACCTTGCCGCGAACAGGGGTGGGTTGAGTTGGCCGTCTTGGTCAACTGTCTGGTGCTGCCTGCCATCTCAGGCATAATACAGGGGGGTTTTTAGTGAGTATAAGACACCTGAGTCTCACACTACCGACATACTAACATCCATGTCGGTGTGCGTAATAGCATTTTCCCCTCTCAAAAAAAAAAAAAAAAAAAAAAAAAAAATAGCCAAATGCCTCGTCATCTAATTAGTGACGCGCATGAATGGATTAACGAGATTCCCTCTGTCCCTATCTACTTTCCAGCGAAACCACTGCCAAGGGAACAGGCTTGGAAAAATTAGCGGGGAAAGAAGACCCTGTTGAGCTTGACTCTAGTCTGGCATTGTAAGGAGACATGAGAGGTGTAGCATAAGTGGGAGATGGTAACATCGCCGGTGAAATACCACTACTTTCATCGTTTCTTTACTTACTCGGTTGGGCGGAGCGCGTGCACCGAGGTCTTATGACCCGGTTGTCACGGTGTTCTAGAGCCAAGCGTGTAAGAGTGGTGTGAGGCTTAACGGCTGATCGCCGACAATACTCCCGCGTGATCCGATTCGAGGACACTGCCAGGCGGGGAGTTTGACTGAGGCGGTACATCTGTCAAAGAATAACGCAGGTGTCCTAAGGCCAGCTCAGCGAGGACAGAAACCTCGCGTAGAGCAAAAGGGCAAAAGCTGGCTTGATCTCGATGTTCAGTACGCATAGAGATTGCGAAAGCACGGCCTATAGATCCTTTTGGCTTGAAGAGTTTTCAGCAAGAGGTGTCAGAAAAGTTACCACAGGGATAACTGGCTTGTGGCCTCCAGCTCAGCCGCCCACCTGTTTCCAGGTGGACGTTGCCCAGCTCCCACCTCGTGAAGGTGTGTAGGCACAGGGAGCCACATTCCATCATGTGGCGCCGACTGACGACTGGTCCGCCCGCAGAGAGTCATGGTTAGCAAGCAGCCCCCTTCTCGTGGGTCCCGCCGCCAGTACCCCCTTCAGGGGGGAAGCCAAGAGCTGCCTCTGCGAAAACAAGGCCCACTTTAAGGGTCCTCGGGCCCATGTGCCTGCCCCCCGCCTTAGGGCCGAAGTGGGTTGGCGTCCGGCTTTGCCAGGCGTCCGGGGGAGGCTGGAGCCCTAGGGTTCCCCGGTTCGGCGGGTTGCCAGCCCGTCGCGCCGGTATCGTCTACAGGCCCAAATGAAAGAGAGAAAAGATATAATCTCCGGCGAGGGCCTCGGCTCGCCGGACCTGTGGACCAAGCCGTACCGTCTCCGCCGCCTGCGGACCCCACACTGGCGCCACGACGTGCCCCAACTCGTTGTCCGCCGGCCACTGTTCCACCCTCACCCACGTTGCCACCGTCCACCAGTAGTCCAGACCCAGGACCCACGTCGATGCCGCCGGACATTACATGTCCCGACTGCGGCCGCCCTTTTCCAACCAAAATTGGTTTGGGACAACACCGACGTCACGCACATCTGGATCAAGTGAGCGCGGAAGTCAATGTCGAGCGAGTGAAGAAGCGTTGGAGCGCAGAAGAACTGCGTCTGATGGCGAGAGAGGAGGCACTGGCTGTCAGCCAGGGAGTGCGGTTTATTAACCAGCATCTGGCCGCACTCCCCATTGCGTCTGGCCGCACTCTTGAGGCCATCAAGGGTGCGAGGAGGAGGCGGGACTACCAGGATATGGTAGCCCACGCCCTCCTCGACCACCAAGCGTCAGCTAACGCCTCTGACGACGACGAGGCTGCCAGTGACTCCTCCTTTCGCTCCGCCACTGACGAACTCAGTGATATCCAGCAACGGAGCGAAGGGGTGGTTGGACTCATACCACCTACGAGTCCACCACCCCCGCCATCACCTCGCTCGACACGGGGAGGTGATTCCGCTCCGCTATAGAGGAATTAACCTCTGTAGTAGGGCGTGTCCGGGAGTTCGACACACTCACTCTCGTGGGAATAGCTAACAACTATCTCCGCGGGGGTGATGTTGCTGCCGAGCTCTGTGCGTGGCTCCAGGGAGTGTTCCCTGTCCCTTCCCCGAGACGACCGCGCGTCGTGAGACCAGATGTGCCTACCATCAGGGTGCCGAAGAAACGGCTACGCCGCCGGGAGTACGCCCGCGTACAACGGCTCATAAAGACAAACATGTCTAGAGCCGCCGGGGAGATCCTCGACGGGAGACCTGAGGCACGACCCCCAGATGTCGCGACCACGGCCACACATTGGGGCACGTTCGTGTCTCAGGAGTCATCTCCCGTCAACGAAACGAGACGCAAGCCACCTGCGCCCTCCCTGGAGTACGTGTGGCGCCCGGTGACATGTGAAGAGGTTGACCTCGTCACATTGTCAAATTCTTCGGCACCCGGTATTGATGGTATCACGACGAGGCAGTGGAAGGCAGTAATATTCTTCAACATCGTGCTTGCATCAGGCGGTTTCCCTCCGGAAATGCTATCTAGCCGGACCGTGTTTGTTCCCAAGAAGGATGGGGCTGGCGAGCCGAGTGACTTCCGCCCCATCAGCATCGCATCGGTCACCGTCCGCCATCTCCACAAGATCTTGGCCAGGCGCTTGCTGGACGCCGATCTTGTGGACATTAGGCAGCGATGCCTAGACGATGGGTGTGCGGAGAATATCTCGGTGGTGGCTTCACTGCTCGAGGATTCGCGGCGGCGTCTGAGAGAAATACACATTGTTTCCTTAGACGTCGCCAAGGCCTTCGATGCGGTGAGACATCACGCCATCTCCGCCGTCTTGGGACAAACCGGTCTGCCGGAGGAATTCCAAAATTACACCGCCCGCCTGTACAAGAACAGCAGCACGATGTTCGAGGTTGAGGGCGCTCGCTCGGACGCCTTCCAAGTTCGCAGAGGTGTTAGGCAGGGTGATCCCCTGTCTACCCTTCTGTTCTGTCTCGTCGTTGATGAGGTACGGAGATCTGTACCTCGTGACGTCGGTTACGAGATCGAGGGTTGTCGAGTCAACGCGTTGGCATACGCGGACGACATAATCCTCGTCTCGTCGACCAGGTCAGGCATGGCCGCGGCCCTACGAGAAGTTGAGTCGCGGGCTGGGGAACAGGGGCTCTCATTCAATGCACGCAAAAGTGTGTGTCTGTCCATCGTACCTGCCGGCAAGCAGAAAAAGTACAAAGTACTTATCGACCCCCAGTTTAGTCTTGCCGACGGCGAACCAATTAAACAATTGGTGCCGTCGGAGCAATGGCGATATCTGGGGGTCGATTTTAGGCCTATTGGCCTAGTGCGAGCCGGCAGTGTACTTAACACCGAGATGGACAGACTAACGAGGGCCCCCTTGAAGCCGCAACAGCGGCTCAAGATACTTCGATCGTTCCTCATCCCACGATTCTACCACGCGCTTGTCCTGTCGGGTACAACCCTGGGTAAACTCCGGGGCCTCGACAGGCAAGTGCGTGCCTCGGTCCGTAAGTGGCTGCGGCTCCCGCACGATACCGCCGTTGGATATTTCCACACTCCCTGTAGGATGGGGGGTCTCGGTCTCCCATCCTTTGCCACCACCATACCCGGTCTTATGCTCGCCCGCCTACAACATCTGGCAACATCCTCCTCTCCTGCTGTGAGAGCCGTCGCTGAGTCCACCTGGGTCAACAAAAGGCTCAGTTGGACCGAGCGGGCTCTCATCAAGGATGGCGAAATTCTGTCGTCAAAGGAGAGGAGAGATAAATGGTGGGCGAACCATTTGTACCGGGCGGTGGATGGCTTCGAACTGCGAGAGTGTGGGAATTCCAACCTTTCCACCTGGTGGATCGATGCGGGATCCTACGGTGTGCCCGGACGGGACTATATCCAGTATCATCACGTCCGGGCCAACAGTCTACCCACACGCATTCGTACATCGCGTGGTATTCGCCGTGAGACCAGAGAGCTGCAGTGCCGAGCGGGCTGTCCGGTCACTGAGACAGCCGCTCACGTGATCCAGGCCTGCCACCGCACACACGGCGGTCGCATTAAACGACATGACGCCGTGTGTAAGGTGCTAGCCTCTGGTCTCCGAAATGCGGGGTGGACTGTCGCCGTAGAGCCTTGGTTCCAGACTTCGACTGGACTGAGGAAGCACGACCTGGTCGCTATAAAGGGCGGTCGCGTCAGCGTCATCGACGCGCAAGTAGTCAGCGGAGTAACATCGTTGGACGACCAACATGAGAGAAAGAGGAGCTACTATGCGGGGAACCCCGATATCACACGTTCGCTAGCAAATGATACGGGAGTTTCCCCGGGTAGTATCTCCTTCTCCTCCTGCACGCTCTCATGGAGGGGAGTGTGGTCGTCCAAATCCGCTGTCTACCTCCTGGGTCTGGGGCTTCCCAAGAAGTTGCTGTGTGGAATTACCACCAGGGTACTTCAAGGAAGCCACACGAATTGGGTGAGGTGGAACAAAATGGCTGGAGTTGGCACAGGGGAGGGGCACCCCCGTGTCGGTGTGGGATGAGCAGACAGTGGAGGTGCGCACGCGCCTCTGATATCTTGGGTTACCCGTCCCCACACCATCTCTAGACGGGCAATAGCCATTATGCAGCCAAAGTCGCTGTGGGGAGGGGTTTTAGCCGGTAGGCCGCAATTCGCGGGAGTCCGGCACTACCCCCTAACAACAGGGGGTGTGCGTAACTGCATTTCCCCTCCTCGGCAATTAAAAAAAAATACTGAACAACGTAGCTTTAGACAACAGACAAACGGCCTTTAGGCCTGTCGATGGCTGCGCCCACAACATATTCGTTCTAGACATGATCCTGCGCTTCCACCGACAGAATTTCAAGCCCGTATATTTAGCCTCGCTCGACATAGCTAAAGCCTTTGATACGGTATCGCATAAAACCATCAACGATATCCTGTTAACTAAGGGGCTACCAACCCCTCTAGTTGACTACATAATGGCAACATATGAGGCTA